>MU224883.1:9170-31330 GCA_018584345.1 Thuja plicata | reverse complement strand
AAATGGGGATCACCAAGGTCATCATCCTCATCATCCTAAAACAAAGCTGGAAGAGATGAGGGAGTAGTGGTAAGTGAAGTAGACTCTGGAAGCGGGGTATCTACTGTAGGAAGGCGCTCATCAAACTAGACATCCTATCGAAACATGACCTCTCTGGAATCAGGGTCAAACAACCTATATGCCTTAACATCCTCGTAGTAGCCAACAAAAATGAGGTGTCGGCTCTTCTGCTCCATCGCTCTCCTTTGAGTGTTAGGCACAAATGCCCATGCTTCACTACCAAAAACTCAGAATGAAGATACATCAGGCTTGACATGAGACCAACCCTCCTCAGGAGTCATATGTCAAACTGCCTTGTGAGGCATCTGATTCTGAATATAGTTGGCACAATTAACTACCTCTACCCAAAAAGATGAATCCATGGACCTAGACTATATCATACAATTAGCCATTTCCTGAAGCGTTCTGTTCTTTCTCTGTGCCACACCATTTTGCTGAGGGGTGTAGGGCACTGAAAATTGATGCTGAAGACCATGTTCAGAGCAAAAATCCCTGAAATCTTGGTTCACATACTCCCCCCCATTATCTGTGCATATCTGGTGAATAGAAAGACCAGATTGCTTCTCCACAAATGTCTTAAAGACTCAAAATGAATCAAAGACATCAGACTTGTACTTCAAAAAGTACACCCATGTGTTCCTAGAGAAGTCATCAATAAATGTGAGCACATATTCCGCACCAGAAAAAGGAGTAGGAAATGACATGAGGTCACTATGAATCAACTCCAATGGTGCCAAAGCACGAGTAGCTCATCCCTGAGGAAAAGGATCCCTATGTTGTTTGCCAAGGACACAACCCTGACAAACCCCATCAGTGCAAGTAATCTATGGAAGCCCAAGAATAAGTGCCTGTGTGCTCATCTGCTGAAGATATCTGTAATTGACATGACCCAAACGCTCATGCCAAAGTCTACTCACTGAATCTGCATGTGCTATAAGAAAGGAACCTATGCCAGTAGAAGACTCAAATCCATCAAATCTGTATAGTCGGGATGCAGTGTCAACACTCCTAGTAGCCACAATCATCTTAGAATCATGTAAGTCCCGAATAACCACATCATGTGGTGAGAACTCAACTGTCTTACTAGAGCCAGAGTGGCAAGTCTAATAGATAGACAGAAGGTTCATCGAAATTTCAGGGACAAAGAGAATATCTTGAAGAGAACCCCCAGCTAATGCAACAGAACCAGAACCCAAAATAGAAAGATGAGATGAGTTCCCAATAGAAATTTGTGAAGTACCACAAGGAGAAAGTGAGGTGACCAACTGCTAAGTTTGATTCATGTGGTGAGAAGCACCAGAATCAAGAATCCAGGTGGGCCCAGAAGTCATAGCTCATGCAGTAAGAGCATGACCTTTCCCTGAAGGGGAATATGTGGACTGAGGAGCTGAAATGTGATGCTCCTGCATGGCTTCCTCTAAAGCCTCCAAACATTTCCAACACCTAGAAACAGGATGTCCATCCTTTCCACAAAAGCTACAGGTCTCAACTAATTTCTTCTTAGTCTTAGAGGTAGACTCAGTAGACTTTGAAGAAGATTTACCCTTGGAAGGGTTAGCTGGAGGTTTTGAATCATTTTTCTGTGTAGGTTTGGAGGAAGACTCATTGCTTGTGGAATCTTTCTTTGGTTTTCCTTTCTATTTTGGTTTCCCCTGTGAAAACTGAGCAACCAATGCTTGGCTAGAAGATCCAGAAGCATCCATATGTTGGATCTTTTCCTGTTCCCATGTCAACCGATCATAGAATGTCTCAAAAGAAGGCATGGTGTGCCTAGCACCCAAAGCATCCATGGTGGAGTAGAAAGTGGAAGAGAAGATCTAATACTGTCCTTGCAACTTTGAGAGTATCAAGAAGATACACTCATCATCTGTCTTGGTTTTCCCACATCCCTGCAAAACTGAGCGCAGAGACTTGAACTTCATCAAGAAGTCCTCAATGGTGGGAAAGCTAGTAGGTGTCAAAGTAGTTAGCTCTGCATCAAGCTGTAGTGCCTATAACTCATTTACAGTGCCAAAAAAATCTGAAAACTTGCCCCAAATGGCCCTAGGAGTGGTCAAACCATCCAAGTGAAAGAGGAGACTGTCAGAAATGTTCAGTGCAATCAAGCCCATGGCTTCATCCATCTTATTCTTGTACTGAAGAATCTCAAAAGGATGCTATAGGACAAGTTGTTGTTCATCTAGGCATGACCATAAGCCATGTGACATGAGTAGCCTGGTCATGTGTACTTTCCAGGTGTGGTAATTATGCGGTGTCAGCCAGGCCACAGAGGGGTCCAACATTGAGAGAAGAAAAAGACAGAAGTAGAAGGGTCAATTTCTAAAAGTAAATGATAGAAAGCAAAGATACCCCCCCACAAAGTATGATTCTAACCCCCGTACAAAAAATAATCAACTACTGAAAGCACAAAAAATACTAGAGAAAAACCTGAACACCGGATGTAGAGTGGAAGGAAAAACAAAGCCTCTACTTCAACGCCAAAAATAGGAACTCAAATGGCTGAATCAATGAACAAAACTAGCATTATTATGTCCATCTCGGAAACACCTTTCCAGTGATATTTTGTTTTCTGAAAAAGGACACCGTATGCCCAAGATATGGTGAAAAAACCACAAGTACCCCAAAAGAACACTCTCTCTGCAAAAACACAGTCCTGCGAAAAAATTTGACGGCAGTATGGCCATTGCAGGATGTTGGGTGGCACGGCGATGGTCCATGGGCAATGCTGCTAGCAGAGGTGGCGGCGGCGGGTAGGCCAGGTGCAGGCGGCGGCCGAGCGGCCGGCTGGCAGCGCGGTGGCCGCAGGGTGGCGCGCTAGCCAGCAGCGGTGCGTGGGTGGCGCGCTGGTGGCGTGTGCTAGCAGCGCCCGTAAGGGCTTTAAAAAGCACATTTTTTTGAATTTGTTTTGAGTTTTTTTCTTGATTTTTGAGCCTGTACGGCCTTAATAGGCCAAGAAATTTTGCCTGTGGTCATAGAGGCCAAAATAGTCAAAATTTATATGTTTTTTGACTCTCCTGGGCCTTCTGAACGTAATGGCAGAGTCCATTTTTTCTCAAATGACTTCATAAAATAGCACCTCCTTCAAAGTGACAGAAAAAACCTTAGAGAAGCTGTGGCTATCGTCTTCGAATTGTGGCTTCAAAAACCTTCAACCCAGGCAGTGACAGGGTGGCTCTGATACCATGTAGAAGTTGACAAATCCAACTTCATAGCTCACCAAGAACACCTGCATGCAAAATACCTGAAGCTGAATAGAAACCTGTGAGAAAGGGGCAAGGGTTTGGAAAATCTCAGTGGAGTGAGAGAGAATTATTATTTCCCAAAAAAGTAAATACAATAATTACAAAAGTAGCATATAAGGTGAGAAACCCTAAAGCCAGAGAAAACTAGGTTTGTGAAATTAATAATTAATAAAACATATTAATTATTATGCACCTACAAATGACAAGCTTAAGTGAATAGAATAATAGTTAGCTTTAATAATTAAACCCAAGTGATTTAATTATAAAGGCAAATGCACTATTACTCTAACACACACTATGAGAAATGATAGTGAAAGTGATAGTGATGACCAAGATCTTGATGAGATTGAGGCACTAATGGCTAGAAGATTGCAGAGAGGCAAAGGTAGATACAAAGGTAAATTACCACTTATATGTTTTAATTGTAAAGAGATTGGACACATTGCTACTAGATGTCCTAACAGAAGAGAAGATGACAAAAGTAATGACAGATCATATGAAAAGAAGTTTGATAGAAGTGACAACAGAGATTATGGAAGCAACCAGTGACATAAGAGATACCCAAGACTACAAGGACAAAGGGAAGAAAGTTTATTACCTGGCCGAGAAGAGAGGTGGAGATACTGACACTGAATTTGATGAATATATTGAGATGGTATTTGTGGCCATGAAGGATGATTCAGACGAAGAAGAAAGGTATGTAGAGACTGAACTCATATCTAAGGTTAGTAAGAATGATGTCTAGATTATAGATAGTGGCTGCACTCACCATATGACCGGTGATAAACAAAAGTTTGAAAATTTTGAGTACTATAATGGTGGATCAGTAAGAATGGGTAATGACACACCTTGTCTAGTTGAAGGTAAAGGAACTAAATGTTGAATAACCTGATCAAATAAGAAAATTCATACTGGGTAAAAGGACTTAATCTATTGACTGTTTCACATCTGAATAACATAGGTCACCGAGTAGCATTTGAGAACAAAAAGGAAAATATCTTTAATGAATCAGGAAGGTTGATTGGAACTGGTGAACATACAAAAGTTAACCTATTCTATCCTGATGATATTAACACCACTTGTTTAATGGCTAGAAATGAAGATATATGGTTGTGGTATAAGAGATTATGTCATGTGAATTTTGACAAAATGATTAAGATAAGAAATAAAAGGAAAGTAAGAGGCTTATCGAGCATGTCAAAGCCCGAGCATATCATGTGTAAGAATTGTAATAAAGGTAAGATGATAAAGTCTAGTTTCAAGAGAAAAGCCCATACATCTAATGCTATTCTAGATTTAGTACATATTTATCTATGTAGACCCATAAGAACAAAGAGTTACTATGGTGATAGATATTTCATTCTCTTTGTTGATGATTATTCTAGAATGATGACAGTTATGTTCTTACAAGAAAAATCAGAAGCATTCAAGATATTTAAATGGTATAAAGCTATGGTAGAAAAATAAAGTGGTAAGGAATTGAAATGCTTAAGATCAGATAGAGGAGGAGAATTTGTTTATGATGAATTCACTAAATTTTGCAATGAGCATGGAATTAAAAGTTAGGTTTCTGCACAAAGATCACCACAACAAAATAGGATTGCTGAAAGGAGAAACAAATCCATTGTTGATTGTGCAAGAAAACTAATGATAGAGAAAAGCATCACTCAAACATTCTGGAGGGAAGCTGTCAGTACTGCTGTCTACAAATTGAATAGAGTACAATTGAAGAGAGACACCAAAAAGACACCTTATGAGCTATGGTATGGTTACACACCCAATGTAAGCTACTTCATAATTTTTGGTAGTCAATGCTATATTTTGAAAGATGATAGAAATGGAAAGCTTGACTCCAAAAGTGAAGAAGGAATCTTTCTAGGGTATTCCACCAAGAGGAAGGCTTATAAATGTCTTAACAAGTCCTCTAACAAAATCATTGAAAGTACAAATATCAAAATAGATGAATATGTAGAGAAAAATGACGAGGAAAGTATAAAAGAACCAAAAGACTACAACAGGTTTGTTTACACTTAAGTACTTGAAAATCTACCCGAGAAATAGTGTATCACTCCTGAGAAACAAAACATTGCACCCGAGCATCAGGCTGTAAATACCAAAAATTAGGAAAATGATATTCTGAGCGATGGAGATTAGAATGAAGGTCAAAATGATGATCAGAATGATGAACAAAGAGCTGAAACAATACTTTCCAAGTATGTCAGAAGACACCATCCAGAGAACCAGATCATAGGAGACAAGAAAGCTGGAATGAGAACAAGAAGTAAGTCACTGAACACTAGATGTTTAATTTGTGATTTTAAGCCTAAATCTATAAATACTGCACTTGAGAATGAAGAATGGGTCAGTGCTATGAATGAAGAAATAGAGAAGATTGAGAAGAAAAATACATGGACATTAGTACCTAGACCAGAAGACAAGAACTTCATTGGTACCAAATGGATATTCAGAAACAAGCTGAATAAGAATGGAGAAGTCACAAGAAACAAAGAAAGATAGTATGAAAGGGGTATGCACAAGAAGAAGGTATTGATTATGGAGAAACCTTTGCACCTGTTTCTAGACTAGGAGTAAGAATTTTACTTTCTTATGCTGCATACAAAGGATTCAAGGTATACCAAATGGATGTCAAATCTACATTCCTAAATGGAATATTAGAAGAAGAGGTATACATTGAACAACCAGAAGGGTTTTTTGATCCTAACAAGAGAAACATGGTTTGTAGAATACACAAATCCTTGTATGGATTGAAACAAGCACCTAGATCCTGGTATGAAATACTTCACTCCTATCTCATAAGCATTAGATTTATAAGAACAAGTGAAAATATAAATCTGTACTTAAAAGAAGATACTAATAATAACATTTTGATTGCTGAAATATTTGTTCATGATATCATATTTGGGGGTAATGATATGCTATGTAAATTATTTGCTAAGGAAATGAGAAAATATTTTGAGATGTCAATGTTTGGGGAGATCAAATTCTTTCTTGGTCTATAGATTCTTCAACAGGATGTAGGCATATATATCACGCAAACCAAATACATCAAGGAAGTATTGAAGATATTCAAGATGGAAGATTCCAAACCAATTGGTACACCTATGCCAACCGGATGTAAGATGAAAAAGGAAGATAAATCAAATGAGGTAAATTAGACCTTGTATAGATCAATGATTGGAAAACTAACGTATGTTGTTCATACTGGACCAGATATAGAACATGTAGTTGGAATAGCTGCAAGATTCTCTGCCAATCCCAAAGAATCACACATGATTGTTGTCAAGAGAATTTAGAGATATCTAAAGAACACCGAAGACTATGACTTATGGTATAAAAGAGAAGGCAAATTTGAGCTTCAAGTCTATACAGATTCTGATTGGGATGGAAACTTAGATGACAGAAAGAGCACAACTAGAGGAGCATTCTTCATGGGTGATAGACCTATCACATGGATCAGTAAGAAGCAAGGATGTATCTCACAATCTACTGCAGAAGTAGAATATGTGGCTGTTACTGCAAAGCCCTCTAGCATTGCATGGATAAAAAAATTACTGGAAGGCATGAATATGAAAATTCTTGAACTAGTGATCATCTATTCTAATAATACCAGTGCAATAAACATTATAAAATCCTTCCATGCATGCTAAGACTAAGCATATTGCAATCAAGTATCATTACTTAAGACAACAAGTGTAAGAGAAAGAGGTGATACTAGAATATATTCAATCCAAGGAACAATTAGCTGACATATTCACGAAGCCATTGCCTAAAGATACATTTGAGTACCTAAGAAAGAGACTAGGAGTACAACCCTTATCTATTGGTCAGTAAGCTGACTACGAGGTTGCATCAGCCTACACATAATCAGAAGATCATTCATGTTGATGCAAGAAAAGGGATGGACTGCAAAGATACATCAGTACAAAAAAAGGTACATATCTGCACCAAACACCAAAGTCATTCTATTGCTGATGGATAGGGAAATTCAAGGAGTATATTAAAAAAAAGGAAATGAAAGGAATGTTTGGCATTATTGTCAAAGGGAGAGAATATCTAGATGGGAGAGAGTATCCTAAGAAGAATTTAGAGTGATGTAACCTGTAAGGGAGAGAAGATATCCTAAGGGAGAGATGACTTAAGGAAGAGACTATTCTATATTACTGTCAAAGGAAACATAGATGATCAAGGAGAGGAACAGTCAAAGAGAGAGACAGAATCAAAAGTTGTTGCATCTATCGAGTGAAGGGATTGAAGATTGAATAAATCACTCTGCAAGAAAAAAATCAATGCCAAAGAGAGAGATTGATGAACTATAACTAATTTAATGTTTGAAGATGTTAAGTTGATGATCACCAAGCTATAGAAAGTGAATGCAAGACATTAAATCAGTTAATGTATTGTATTTTCATTGATGTCAACTTGATATAATCTGATTGGTTATATACATAGTGTCAAAGACTTTAGAGAATGAGAAAGATTAAGGTTATGCTTCCAGTAATGCATAAAATTTTAGTATGCACTTTGTGAAAAAAACACCGACGGTCAGTGAACCTCGACAGATAGAGAACCCTGAGAGGAAAGTCATAGTGATACCCGAGAAATAAACCTGAGCAAGCATTACCGACAAGTAGAATCAAAGTAACCCAAGCAGAAATTCATAGTGTTACCTAACGGATAGACAACTCTGATGAAGATGCCCGAGGAGAACTGAAGTGTTGACTGAAGCTAACATTGAGTTAAAACACCGAAAAGAAATGAAGCTCAAAAATGACAAAAGACTTAGCTAGAAAGAGCTAAATATGGAGTTAACTAGTTGTTAATATTGTTTTCATCAACATGTTAAAATCCAGAGATAAGAAAGAGTTTTAAAGTTGTTTTATTCTCGTTGTCTAAGAGAAATCTACGAGATAAAACTAAAGTATATTTTTAAAGCAAGATTGGCTAGAATTGTGGATCATGCCAAGAACAAGAAAGTCAAGGAATGCGAAATGGTGAAATCATGTCTATAAAGAGACAAGCTAATTCATTATGAATTAGGGGTGAATAGAGAAGAATACGATGAAGGTATATGGGTTAAGAACAAATTCATACAATCCTGATCAATCAAGCTAAAGAATAAAGCTATATTTCTACAAACACCGAGCAATAGAGAAGCACATCATCAGCAAGAAGAAAGAAGTGGAGCAAAGGTATTGAAATGAGACATTGATCAGAAAGGTATTATGAGATTACAATAGACCTAAAAATTTGCAAAGTATAGTTTTTTATGTGAACAAATTATTTACTGTTTCAATTTAACCATTGGATCATAAATTCTATTAACCGAGCAGGACTTAACAATCCTTTATATATTGAGATACATCCTAAGGAGTATCAAAAGGTTTGATCATGAAGATAGCGTAGAGATGCCAGATATCAAGTGACAAAAGACACAGGTTTTGGTCATAAAGATAGCATAGAGATGTCAGATATCAAGTGATAAACTATTCTATTTAAATCCTCTAACAAGGTCACACCTAATAGTGTGTTTGTAACCTTTAGAAGGGTTGGCTCTTCACCGAGATCACTTTAGAAGAGTGAAAATTTTGGGTTACCATTCCCAAGTGGGTTTTTCCCTTAACGGGGTTTCCATGTTAAAAATCCATGTGTCAATGTGTTTATGAGCCATTAATTTAGTGTTTTTCATTACACATAAATAATCTGGATTGATCGGTATACACTAAGTAATTTACTATATTTCGATAAATGAAAGACTGCTAATCGGTAAAGATAAAGAATAAGGTTTAACAGTGAACTCCGAGTAGTAGTTATTTGATAAGATTATTTCAAAGCATACATCTTGTAGGACTAAAGATAACTAGAGGCTTATAATTGTGGTAATAAGTTTTTGGGTTAATTTATTGGAATATTTTTGAGGCCACTGATTCACCCCCCTCTTAGTTATTCTAATAGCCCAAACCGTTGGGACTATGCGACAACTGGAAATCATGCACTTGCACACTTTTTTAGCTAACTCTTTTGATCACCATGAGTGAACGCCAGCCCGTCACCTGGTACTTCTTGACCATGTCCTTGCTACATGGGCCTATAAAATTAGTCCACTTATCTGCCATCTAACTGCCACATCACCACCCAGCCATTGAGATGTCTACCAAAAGGCATGTGCATTTTAGGCACTTAACTATTGAGGATTGAGATATAAAAATATTTGATCTCTTCACCGTACATTCAATGTGGGATATATGGCCTAAGGCATTTCTGAACAAAATTTACACAGTGAATGCACCATGAAGATCTGACTATTTCTGACCGATTTGACCACTCACAGATGATCCCTGGGTAAACAAAAAAGTTTCAAACCTCCCTCTACAAGCTCCCAATGCAGTACAAGGACCTGAAGCCCTCTAAAATATGAAGAAATCCACCATGGAAGAAGGTTGAAAATTTACAAGTTCAAATTAGAATTTTTAGAAATGAGTCCTAACAGTGGCTTTGACTGGGGATGTATGCCTCTTGCAGGAATAACAAGGATTCAAGATTTATGGGATAAGAAGACCACCTACTAGAAAATAAAACCTAACCTAAAACAAAAATATAGAAAGAATATTTACAGAGTTGTAGCAGAAAAGAATAAAAATCTTCCACTTATTTACTAATATGAAGAAGTAAAATAAGTCCTGATGGTCTAAAACCATAAAAAAACTTTTGATCTAGTCTACCCTTGTCATAGACAAAATTACTTGCTCTTTGTTCTGGAAACAAACTGGAAAAACCACTTTCATGTGTCTGATCAAACTCATCACCAGGCATTATAAACTCATCACAAAAAATATTAGCATGTTCATCATTAGAGTTTAGTAGGAAATCATACAGATCCTGTAGATGTAAAATATGTGGCATTGGAATGTTACATTTATGAGATAAAAATAAATATGAATTAGTGCAATTATGATCAATACTAAAGTCAATGCCACATCTTGGAAAAATATTGTCATCCAGCTAAGAAAAAAACTCATTCTCTATCATATTTTTGGATTCATCATTGGATCTATTTGCATCAATAGGTTGCATGTCAAAAGAAAAAACACTATATTAAACTTCATGTAAACATTGAGGATACTCATCAATCAGAATATGATCTAGCCCATTCTCCAAAGAATAAGAGACAACCATCTAAGAAACATCAGAGTTAGGCTCATCATAAATGTTAGGCAACTGCACATGATGAGAAATTGAAAGAGCATCTTCTTTTGACAAAGGCAAATTATGGACCTCATCTTCATTTTTAAGGCTATGAACTTGTAAGGTTCCAATATCAGTATCCAAGAAATAATTTGTAATTTCATCTTCATTTTCCTCAATCATATGAGGGGTTTTGGTCTCTCTAGACACCTTGACATTTTTTCTAGCTATATCAAAGGTTGCAAAAGATATATCACACTGCATACTCCCTCCCATTGAGGCACTCCATTTCCTGGATAGCAACATTCCATATTGAGGTGGAATGTAAACAACTAGGACACTCATTGTCTATATATTATCTATATATGCTTCTAATCTATATGGAAAGGCCTTGATAGTACCTAGGACAGGTACTTCTCTTGATTCCATTGCTTGACATCTTCCATGAGGACTATCTACATGTAATCACATTGCCTTCATTATCTCTACATGCATAACAGTACTAGATGCTCCTGAATCAATCATACAATTTTTTAGCATCTTACCGTTAATAACTAAGGTCAAGAAAAAGGGGTTCACAGATCCCAAAAGAGTAGTTACATGATTTATATTTAAGAAAATATGAGGGATCTTTGAAATGATCTCTTTTGATTCTTTTTCCTTTTTATAAGATTTCTCCTTATTATTTCCCTTCTTCTCACCCATCTCTGACTTCAGGGCCCCTATGGAAGAAACATTATTTATCCATGAGAGGAATTTCTCTTTGTGTTTGTCTATTCTCATCATTTCTAAAAAGGAAACTCTGACAAAGATCTGTGAAAATAATTTTCCCATATCAACAGGGGAGTTCATGTTGTCAGAGATATCCTGCTTGATAGTGACAACAATCTTATCTTTAGCTTGTATAGCCTTGTTTGGATCAACCTCTTTGTTATCTTTTTTCATAGAGGACACCCTTATCTTTGGTTAATTTAATTTAACCTTATGGACCATATTTGGATTACCTAGTGCATCCTCTTTTCTAACCTTTATTGCCTTTACACCCTCAGCAATTTTTTCTTTTTCTGATGTCTTCTAAGGGCATGCTCCTGTCTCTTTGATAAAGATACCAGCTGGGCTCCCATCCACAATACCAACTGTCCTATTTCTCAAATTATAGTTACTCTAGGCTTGAGAAACCATGTCTACTATGATTTGAGCAATTTGTGCATCTAAAGGTCTACTTACTATAAAAGGTTATTTACCTTTTGTAGCATTGCACCTTACATTATCAATGTCTACTTCCTTTTCATCATCAAATGCAATCACATCTTGGTGTGTAGTCATATCACCATATTCCTCTTCACCTCTTAAGTATGAATAGGTCATTGCACAACCACTTCTATCATAGTATTTATCCTCTTCTTCTCTTTCTTGTTTTGCTTTATTGGAAAACATCCCCAAAGCAGCTGAACAATAATTAGGGTCATGTGGACAATGACAAGTTTCACACCAAAGATCCTCGTAGCTCATATTAACAAAATTTCTTTGTAGAGGATCAGGAGTTCCTTTATCAGGCTTATCTTTTCCCTGTGGGAAATTATGTTTCCCATCTTTGTATTGGGTATTATATGGGTGTTTTTGCATCCTATTTTGGGGATTATAACTATTATAGGATGACCTATTATTGTTTGGAATTTTAGGATTCTTACTTTCTAATTCTTTATAATTTATCTTGGTAAACTTCCCATCATCTCTTTTACCCATCTTTCCTAATAGCTTTCTATTTATTTCTATATTGACAATAGTCTTATAAGCTTCAATAAGGCTTCTTGTATTCTTGTCTCAGAGTGAATATCCCATTAAGCATCAAAAGAATTCAAATAGTTAACAAGACATACCTCTTCATCAAGCCTTATCTTTTGAAAAAGCCTATGCATAGACTTTTGGAATCTTGTATTGAATTCATCAAAACCCTCATTTGAATTCTTTTTTATATTGTTAAACTCATTCAACAGGAAACCTGTGTTGGTCTTATCACCATATTGTTATTTAAAACAATCCTTTAGTGCATTCATAGATCTTATGGAATGATGAGGAAATGAATCAAACCAATCGCTAGCATCCTCAACTAGAGATAGAAAAAAGAGCTTAATAATTACATCCTCATGTCTAATATCATAATCATCCATGGTATGTGTGAACCTCTTTAGATGTTCCTCACATGTGATCACATTGTTACCAACACATTTAGGAAGCTTATCCCTAATTTCATTAGGAATTGTATTAGGATAACTAGGAATATTATGAAATAAAAATTGCTTATACCTTTCTTCATGAGGAGGTATTCCTTGATATGAAGTGTTAACTTGGTGATGTAGGAGCATCTTGGGTCATTGGCAATCTTGCACAACCAAAAAGATGTTTTTTTTTATTTAGAAGCTGTTCGGGAAATACTTTTCTACTTGGGCTCTGTTGCTCGGTAAAGCTTGTCTGTTTCTCGGGTCCTATTGCTCAAGCATGCTTGTTTCTGTTACTTGGTAATGCTTAGTTATATTGCTCGAGCATGCCTATTTATTTTCCTATTGCTCGGGGTATTCTTTGTTCGAGTCCCTCTGTTGCTCGGTCAACCTTTTCCTGAGATACTTATTTTGGGAATTGGATCTTTGGCCAACTTCTTCATTCAATTTCTGTTACTGAATTGGTTTGTGGTATCTCATTGGGATCTATGTGAACCTAAATATGGGTCTCTCTTATGGATTTGAGCACCGACCTCTTTGACGGACTCTTGTATATATTCTTTTTGTATGTTCTTAGATTAGAGAGAAATCTTAGAGAAAGAAAGCAAATGTTTAGATATTGATATCGAAGGTTTGTGATCTCTATTGTATGAAGATCTTATTGTAATTCATTTAATATATGGCCAAAACTGGGAAGGCCTTACAACCCAACATGTAATGATTTTGATAAACTTAATATAAAGGATCTTTGTATTTTCTTCTCTTACTGTGTTGTTTGGCTTCCACATTGGTTCTGCAAGGTGGTTTGGTAGTTGGGAGTGCCTTGGGCCCCTTCTCCTCCCCCCTCCTTAAGTCAAGTGGTATCAGAGAATGGTGATATCTAAGTTCCTTCTTGAAACCCTAACCCTAGTTAGTATTGTTGTCGAGTGGAAGATTGCGATCTGACCTACAATTTTAGAGGGATTCAAGATGGTTCATGGGAGAGGAAATGTAAATCCAGGTCTAGATGATATATTTAGATATATGGCTGCTATATTGGAAGCTATTGAGACAGCCCAACGCAGAGGAAGACATCTTGAGGATGTTAGTGATGATTAAATTGAAGAGGTTCACGGTGAAGCTACACCTGCACCTGTGATGAATCAGAGATTCCTAAGAGCTTTGACAAGTTTGAAATCCACACCTCAGTTTAATCCTCTTGAGTGTAGTGGAAAATTGGATTTTGATGAATTGATTGACTAGATGACTAAGATGGAAAAGTATTTTGAATATGAGAATGTGGCAGAGGATAAGAAGGTGAAGATTGCAAGCACAAAGTTGAAAGGTCATGCATCCCTATGGTGGGAACATCTGCAATTGGATTAGAAGAAGAAAGGTAAAGAAAAAATCAAGGTATGAGATAAGATGGTAAACAAATTGAAAGGAAAGTTTCTACCTTGTGATTATCAGATTAACCTAATCCGGTGAATGCAAAGTTTGAAGCAGAAAGACAAATCAATAAAAGAATATACTAAAGAATTCTATAGATTGGACATTAGATCTAGACATGTTGAGGACGAAGTGGAAAGAGTATAAAGATACCTAAATGGATTGAGAAGTTCTATACATGATGAAATTAGTTTGGTCAAGATGGAAAGCATTGAGGAGGCATACCAATTTGCCCTAAAAGCTGAAGAAAAGATGACTAGAAGATATGAACAAAGGAAAAAAGGAAGAGGAGGTAGATTCTCTAGAGGAAGAGGTAGATCTCAAGGTGAGAACAATAGATCTGAACCAGACAAGTCAACTCAAGACACATCTCAAGACAAAGGAAAGATTGAATGGAAAGGTGGAAATTCATACTGAGGAAGAGGTAATTACTCTAGAGGTGGATATAGCAGAAAAGGATTCCAAGTTATTTGTTACAATTGTGGTGAAGAAGGACATAAATCCTTTGAATTTACACATGCAAGAAAGAAATGTAGTAGTAGAAGAAATGCATTGGTACATGAGGAGTCACCAAATGAAGCTGAAAATGAAGGAAATTTCATGATCCGAAGGATACTATGGAGTGAAAAGGATAAGAAAGACTCGATTAGGAAAAGTTTGTTCAAGACCAGATGTAGAGTTGCATTTAAATTTTGGAAGGTGATTGTTGACAGTGGAAGCTTGAAGAATCTGGAATCTAAGGAAATAGTTGTAAAGTTGCATTTGGACAAGGATGAAGCACCCAAAACCCTATCAGATCTCATTGATGAAGGATGATCATACATTAATGGTAAGTGAACAATGTTCTGTGAATCTGAAAATTGGAAAGTAATATGATAAGGTGTTGTGTAAAATTATGCCTATGGATTTTTGTCATATTTTTTTTGGGTAGACCTTGGCAATATGATAGACATACTATACATGATGGAAGATTGAATAGATATTCTATTTGGGTTGCTGGTAAGAAGCAAGTTTTGTTACCTTTGGTTGAAGAATCTGTTGGTGAGATATGTATATTGTGAAATTTTGTTTGATGGAAGGTAGATAGTTTGTTAAAGATTTGAAAAGAAATGATATCTGTTATGCTTTGATTCCTAACAAACCGAGTAAGAATACAGAGGATGACATTCATGCAGAAGTTGGAAAGTTACTCACTAAGTACAAGGAGATCATTTCAGATAATGTACCTAATGGTTTTCCACCAATGAGAGATATCAGTCATTGTATGGATTTAATTCTTGGAGCTAGTTTAACAAACAAAGCACCACATATATTAACACCTACCAAAAATGAAGAGCTTAACCGACAAGTTCATGAATTGCTGAAAAAAGGTTTGATCCGAGAGAGTTTGAGTCCATGTGTAGTACCCACTGTATTAGCACCTAAGAAGAATGGAGAATGGAAAATGTGCACTGATTCTAGAACAATCAATAAGATCACAGTAAAGTATAGGTTTATTATACTGAGAATGGATGACATCATGGATTGTTTGAGTGGAGCAAGATATTTTACCAAAATTGATTTGAAAAGTGGACATCATCAGATCAGAATAAGAGAAGGAGATGAATGGAAGAATGCTTTCAAGATGAAGGAAGGTTTGTATGAGTGGTTGGTTATGCCCTTTGGTTTAACTAATTCACCGAGTACATTTATAAGGTTAATGAATGAAGTTCTGAAGAAATTCTTGAGTAAGTGTGTGATTGTATATTTGGATAATATTATGATATTCAGTAAGACTAGAGAAGAGCATTTGATGCATATAAGGCAAGTGTTACAAAGATTGAAAGAAGAAAAGTTGTGGATAAATTTGAAGAAGTGTTCCTTTATAAAAGAAGAGCTTGTGTATTTGGGATTTGTGATTTCAGCTGATGGTTTGAAGATGGAACCTGAGAAGGTTGAGGCTATATTGAGTTGGCCTACACCTAAAAATGTCACTGAGGTAAGATCATTTCATGGATTGGTGAGTTTTTATAGGAACTTTATCAAAAATTTTAGTTCTATTTGTAATGCTATGACTAAGACAATGAGAGGAGACAAAAGAGAATTCAAATGAACACATGGATCTAACAAGATTTTTTAAGCTTTGAAGCTGAAGGTTGAAAAATTACTTGTGTTAGCCTTACCTAATTTTAGTAAGGTATTTCAAGTTGAATGTGATGCAAGTGGAAGTGCAATTGGAGCTGTGTTGACTCAAGAAGATAAAATTGTTGCTTTATTTAGTGAAAATTTGAATGATGCAAAAAGGAAATATTTTGTCTATGATCAAGAATTCTATGCTATTGTGCAAGCTATGAAGAAGTGGAGACATTATTTGATGCCAAATGAATTTATGTTGTATACTATGTTATGATTGGATAATAGTGAGAGGGGGGGTGAATCAATATTATAGCACTTAATTAAATTCTTCAACCATTTAAACATTAACCATAAAATTTTAGTAAAGAAAAGAATGCAAGTAAATGACATAGTACTCATAACACCATATTTTGTTTTCGAGGAAACCCTAGCCAAGGGAAAACCCCGGTGGGGATGGTACCCACAAGCATGTACTAAATTATAATGTCCCTGTTAGGAGACCTAGCTCTGTTAGGAGCTGAATATTACATAGAAAATTTCCTTTTTAAAGGAATTACAACCCTGTTAAAGGTTCACAACACCCTGTTAGGGGCCAACTGAGCTTACAACTCTTACAAAGTAATTTTGTTTACAAAGTGTTCTTATTCATGAACAAAAAAAGCATCACTAGTGCTTAGATAGTGTTATAAAGTTGACTCTCAGGGATAATATGACTTATTTTGTGCTTTCATTATGGAAACAAAGTCATATGAAGTTTTGATAGAAAACTATGAAGTGAAAATCGACTAAGTATAGAAGACAAAAAATAACAGTGATTTGCAGTCGATCAGAGCACCAGCGCACGTGTGTACGATCACATCAGGATATGTGCATTTAGACTTAATCTCTATGATATGTTTGTGTGATTTGCCTAGATACGCATGGTCAGATATGTTAGTACAGATAAGTTATAGCAAGAACAGTGATACTAGCAGTTCAGAAAATAGAGTATGAAGCCGACTTCATTTTTTGGATCAGCGTATAATATTTTATTGTGTAAAGGCCAAGCGCCTATTATAGAATGTTTGTAATCATGTATTAAATACTATTGTAAACACGCTTAAGACAATGTGTTTGGAAGCATTGTGTATTGTGTTTTTGGGCCGACTATAGTCTTGTTTTGGGTCGCGTCTATTCAGGCATGAACACACACACACACACACACACACACATAATGAAAAGGTATATTAGAAAAGGTATATTAGAAGTGTCAAAGAAAGAAACAGAGAAGAGAAATAAAAGAACATAATAAGATGTCAGAATGAGATAAAGTTCTTTAAGATAATAAGAGAATCAACGCATAACTGGAACTAATCAGACATTTGTGTCACATACATTAGTTCACTTTTTGATATAGTGTATATCTATGATAAAGGAGGTTGTAGCCTTCATCCTATTGAGTAGTGAGCTTTTTGGACAGTGAGTCCTCACCCCTAACAGGGTTAGTTGTAAAAGACTCCTAACAGGGTTAGACCCTTAACTAGGTCATTGTACTTACATTGTAAAGATTGCTCCTAACAGGGAAAAGGAACTTTAATAGGTTCATTATACTAGTGCAATATTTGTGGGTACTAATTCCCACCGGGATTTTCTTCTGATCAAGGTTTTCCTATAATCATATCATGTGTTATGTGTTCTTGTGTTAAGCTTCAATTGATATATATTTGATTTATGTTTAAAGTTGCTAAAATATAATAAATAGAAAACCACTGATTCACCCCCCCTCTCAGTGTTTCTAACAATTGGTATCAGAGCTCTGGTCCTCTAAAAGAAAAGTTTAACCACTTGAGGAGATGATGAATTTAGCAGAAGCAAAACATCTAAAAAATAATCTTGAAGCAGCCCTTGAAGATCTTGACAGATCTGAGAAAGAAAATGAGGAACTTAAACTAAAATTTGATGGCTCACAAATGCTTATCAAATAGTTAAGAAAAGATTTTAAAGATTGCATTACAAATGATTTGGGTAAAATGGTCAAGAAACTAAATGAAGAAAACATGTCTTTAAAGGATAAGATTGAAGAATTGAATGATCAATTAACTAATAGCCTAAAAGCTATTGAAGAGAAGGCCAAAGAAAATAAATAGTTAGATGAAGAACTCATGCAAGCTAATATGAAAATCTTGGAGTTGGAAAACATCAAGAATAATTTTGAATCTGAATTATCAAGAGAAAAAGATAAGATTGATAAACTACACACAAGTTCTGATCTAATTCAATCACAACTTTATGCACAAAAGCTAAAATGTGATACCACTGGTATGGGATATAGTATAGCTCAAATTAAAATCAATTCAATACAAGAAAGAAATAAATCACAAGAGACATCCATTGAAGAAAAGAAAATCGAGGATATTGCAGAGGCTAAAACTGAACCACCTAAAGATGAACCCAAGCAAGCTAACAGAACTTTTTATGCTTGTAAAAAGCATGGACACTTGGCAAGAGAATGTAAAGAGGTAAGACCTTTGAATGGTTATTTTTACTGCTGTAATAAGTTTTTTACTCCTGTAATAAGTTTGGTCACAGGGCTATACATTGCAAAAAAAATCAAAGAAATCAGTCACAACAGAACCAAACAAATGTGACTCAATACAATCAGAGAAATCAATCTCAAAGAAACCTTCAGAATATTAAATGTCAGATATGTAATTTCAATGGACACACAGCCAAGCAATGTAGCATGATGAATAATAACATTAGACCTCCTATCATTTTTCATTCATGTGGAAAAGCTGGACACATCTCAAGGTTTTGCAGGTCAAGAGCACAAAGACAAGAGAATCCTAAAAAATCACTATTTGAAGAATCAGGAGAAGTCAAGTTCGTACAAGCCAAAACTGATTCAGATAAAATTTGGGTTGAAGTAAAGAAGGGTAATGAAGAGAACAAGGTAGTAGATGCATCCACAGTGGACGCACCTTCTACTTCTATTTAATTGACCTTCTTGGTCTTAGGGGGGGCTATTCTAGCTCTAAACCCCTGCGTGGCTGGTATACTCACCTCCGAGTATGCGCCTTTGCATTCATGTCAGTGATAAAAAGATAAAGCACTATGCATTCACGCATTGTCTATGTTGCACTCTAAATAAAGTTTGAAAGTCTCAGTAAAAGCACATATGACATCTAGCATTAAATGCATAATTTTTTTTCCTAAATCGATGGATTGATCATTTATCCTCATTATTTACATTTGAGATCATAAAATTTGTAGAGCACAGGAGCACTAAGCATCAAAGAATTCAAAGGTATCAATTTAATCAGTTTTTGAATAGATTGCAAGTTGAAACAGAACCCTAGCAGTCGCATTGTTTCGAATTGCGGTGGAACCCTATTTAGTCGATCAACAAGTGAGTATGGAAACCCCTGTAGTCTTTGACATTATTGAAAGGAAGAGATTTGTCTTTCAAAAGCATGCATTCAAGTATATTCTAGATGATGTAGAAGGGGAATTTTCTAGGACTCCACTAGGAGTCATACATGTGGAAGGCATTCGCACTTATATCTACTTTAAGAAGGAAACCATTGGGGACAACAACATAGCAACTCTTATGTCTTCAATGATGAAACTAGACTATTCATTCAAGGATGAATACACGCATCTCACTGATAACCCTATCTTTGAGTATTTTAATGCACACAAATTTTATGAGCCAGAATGGGTGAAAATCCTGTTGAGCAGAATACATGATGATCTCTACTGGCTTGGTGAAGTTGCCGTCCGTATTACTGCAGACCTAATTCATGACATGACTGGACTTCCTAAGGTAGGACCAGCTCTTCCAACTAGTAAAGATGTGAAAAAGAAGGTTGAATAAGCATGTTTATCCAGAAGTGATAGGCACGATATGACAGTTGATCCCATTAAGGAAGATGACATAAAACTGGTCACCCTGATACTAAGTTAAAAATTTCAGCACACAAGCAGACTAATTAGTGTATCCGCAACTACTGTCCTGGCAACATTAAAGATGGTGAAAGATAATACTTAGTATAATCTATGTGAGATATTGCGCACTCAATTGATTGAAAACATTTGAGCTATTAAGCATGATAAGAGAAAGATATTCAAGTTTGGATCATTGATCATCTCTCTCTACTTCCACATAGTAGGTAAAGTTGCCAATCTTTACCTAGATAGGATTAAATGTACTATGTCTCAGATATCAATCAAGGCTACATCAGAAAGTAGCGTGAAGGATTTTATGGACATGGATATCAAAAATTTTAGGATTAAAATGCATAAGAGGTTCAGGATACCTGAGAAGATAGTTGAGAAATATAAAGAAACCATATGTTTCATGGTGGAAACTAATTGTACTTGCATGGAGGCAGTTGAGCCTAGAACAAAATGGATTCACCCTCTCAGATATGAAGTTGAAGAACATATTTTGGAAGGTTTTGCAAAAGTTCTCCTATCTACGCCCAATGATCCCAATGAACCTAGATGGGGTACTTACAGAGAAAAGACAACTCAAGTTGATTCTGTCTTGTACAGTGCACAAAACAAGAGGAAGGCATCAAGAATTACTTCAAATATCCTAAAAGTTCATGGGGTTACACAAGAATACCTAGACAGAGCTAGGGAATCTAAGATTGCAAAAGAACTTGAGAAAACTCCTGCAAAAGTAAAAATGGAAAAGTCTGATCATCTGCCTAAGAAGAAGAAATCTAGTGAAGGTACATCTGTGCCATCAACCACCATTGATCTAGAATCCTCTCCACCTTCTGTACCCAGTAAGATAACTAGAAGGAAGAAGCAAGTACCAACAAGTAATCCATCCTCAAGAAATACAAGGAGAAAAGGAAAGAACACTCAAGCCCCTCCTGAGGTAGGATTTAGGCCTAGTCTAAAAGTCCTAAAGAATAGAATTGTCAATGAAGGAAGACTAGAATCTATCAAGAATGTCTATGAAAAATATCAAGATATAGACAAATAAAAAATTCATTCAATGATTATATCTCATATGATCAAGTTCAAAAGGTCAGTATCGGAACTCAAGACAGTCATAACAGACAAAGTATGGAACATACTGGACCTATTAAAGAGGCAAGAAATTGAAGAAGATATGAGGATAAGAGAAGAAACATTAGACAATCTTCTCCCTATTTGTTCGCATGATGAGAAAGATATATTGTTGGATTTAGTAAAACCTCATCTCAGAACCAAAACTAGAACATTTCATATAATGAATAAAGAGTATGATCTGGTTGGAGAAGAGAATCAGAAAGAATTTGAGCGGGTATTTCTGGATAGAAATATGTATCCAACAATGACGCCTACAACAAAGATGACCCCTGCTCCTCCCAAACTAAAAAAAGAACCAGTGATTCAAAATGCATCTATGACAGGTCCATAGGATTTAGTGCCCACTATTTCAATGGCTTCTGATACAGTCAAAGATTCAAAAGAAACTATTGTGATTGATGATGTCAAGATATCCATGACCGCTTCTAACAATGACATGAACAAAGTTGAAAAAGCATTTGTCAACACTAAAGAGATAGAGCAGGTATGCACTAATAACACATCCTTACAGCAAGATGAAGTTCCCTCTAGAGATTCAAATAAAGAGGAAGAAAATCAATCTAATGAGCCACCAGTTATGGAGATTCCTGTGAAAAGTGAAAATATGGATGCTAGTAAAAATGTCATATTGACTCCACCCATCAAACCATTATTGTTGTTGTAAAGGAGGAAATTATGGTGTGTGTGGTTACCAAAATTTAAGATATAAAATTGGTATAAGGAGGTTTGATTGTTAATTGTTGTTTGATTTTCTTAGAGTATATTGATTTCCTTAACCTTACTTTATATTTAATTGAATTGTATTGATTGTATATTGTAATTGTGA
>MU224882.1:3788979-3814512 GCA_018584345.1 Thuja plicata | reverse complement strand
GTTCGGGACAGTTCTGGGTAGATCTGGGTAATAATTCGAGGCTTTGTCCTATAGAATATTGTAAGGGGAATGCCCATGTGGCTTTGCATATTGTAATTCTGAAAGTTTGTAATTCCGCATTTGTGGAAATAATAAGAAGTCCATTTTCTGTTCTTGCAAATTGTTGTTGCTTCTTTGTTTCTGTTATGTGTTTGTGGTATTAAGGGGTGGCACCCTTCATCAGTTTACCATCCCCTATTTATTATGGAGAAGGAAACATTAATAATTTTGAGTGACCCCAAGTTTTCTCTCTAATGAGTGTTTTTGTCTCTATATATATGTGTGTGTGTGTGTGTGTGTGTGTGTGCAAGATTTCCTTCTACTTTCTTCCTAAATCTCTATATAAATATATATTTATACATACATACATACATACATATATATATATATATATATATATATATATATATATAGGATAATATGTAAGTTTTTACATAAAGTTGTGTAAAGAAGAAAATGTTACAAATTAAAATGTTGTGATATGAAATATATTTTGTTACATTTGAAATTAGAATGTTTATTGAAATGTGTGGGGAAGATAAGATGTTCCTTTTAATATCAAATACACAAAAGGAAGGATCCAAATTGATTAACCCCAAAGGAAGGATCAATGCATAAATGAATCAATCTATTGGAAATGAGAGAAAAGAGGAAGACCTTAGATTCTATTTATAGAAAAGAATGTGTGATAGATTTAGAAAGATTGAAATGAATAGGAGGAAAGTACTAACCTTAAGATGTTACAGATCTGAAGAATGTTGTTTTTGGGGGTTTGCACTAAGTTTTTGGAAAATCTGCAACTGGATCTAGAATAGAAATGCAGAGATGAACAAAACCCAAAAATCTTTTTCCGTTCTGGCACAGTTCCAATTTTGACCCTCAAGTCAGTGTCACCATTGACCCATAATTTCTAATTCTTACCTAGGGAAGAATCAACCTCAAAATTCTCTGACTGAAAATCTGTTTCTAGATCCCAAAAGTTTTCCAAAAAGGGTATCTAAATTTGCACTCTGATCCGCTGTTTCGAACCTATATCTGCAAGAAAAATGGATTTTTTTGTTGGGGGGGAGGGGTTTGCCTTGGTCAAAACCTGGTTTTGGAATTAACATCTAAGTATAATTGGAATTGCATAAGTAAAACAAAGTAAATGAACAAATTCACCTTGCGTGTGTGGAAACCCTTGTGGCAGATTCGAATACGTGGATCCACAAGTATGTATGCACCAAATGGAGGTAGAATGTAGAATGTAGGATGTCTCAAATCAATTTCTTGTAGATCTTCAACACCAATATTGAATGGATCTTGGAATAGGAAGAGGCTTGGAGGAATGTGGATGGAGAAATCTTCAACAAGAGGGCTCCATAGAGCTTGAATCCTTCAATGACTACCAATGGATCTCCTTGATGAATTGAGTGATTGAGAAGTGTTTGAATGCTTGAGAATGGATGAATGCTTCAATCGCTACTTGGATTGATTCAAATCTTGCTTCTTCACCTTTGGATCTCACTTCTTAAGTCTTTAAGTCTTTTTCTAAGATTTCTCTTGCTTATGGTTCAACTCTTAGTTGATGGTTAGAGAAAATGAGATAAGAAAGCTTCCTTATATATGAATCTAGGGCACAATCTTCTAGAGAGGCCTACATAGGAGAATCAAATTCTAATTAGACCTATACCCTTAGAAGAGGACCTATAGTAAATATAATTTTAGAATTGTTTCTCCAAAGACCAAAACAACTGACCCAGAAGCGGGAATTAATCCTTTCCAAAGCTCGATATCTGGAAACCCTGGGAATCTAAAATCTGGACCATAGGTCAGAAAAAGGTTGATTTTGACCTAGGTCAAGGTCAAGGTTGACCTTGACCCAAAAAGGTCAACTTTGACCCTGAGGTCAAAATCCTAGTTTGCAGTTTAGAGTGTTAGAAATAGGCTATAAAAAGTGGGAATGAGGTAGAACATGGGTAAAAAGCTAGATCCAAGTTAGAGACCCATTCAAGGCACTTGACATGACCCCAAACCACTTACTCATAAGGCTAAACTAGTCTACAATGGAAGTGCTTCCATTTTCCGACTATACATTTAGCCCCCACTTTAGCAAGAGTATGAACTCAATGCAAACTCTTGGTAAAGGAGATCATAAAAAATAGATAATCTTATTGAAATCAAAAAGGACAAATGAATCCTCAAGCCACCAGGGAATTAAGTCTTTATCAACCCTAATATCATGATAAGAGAGACATCACCAGTTAAGAAGAAGAAGATAGAGGGTGTGATTACCTCACCCAATGAGAACTTATGTCCCATTGTGAACCACACAAGGAAAATAGTGCAACTGAAAAGATGGAGTTGAACCACCTAGTGAATGTGGCTACTCACTAGTCAACCCATTAGGGAGATTGGTCTTAAGGACACCTTCCGACCTTAAGGGATAAAAATATTGTAAATTAAAACTGGAGGAATCAAGAGACCTGTATAAATTTAAACTGGAGGGATCAAGAGATCCTATAAGGTGAAAATCCATGCTTTAAGGATTAGTCTTTAATCCATAAAGGGAAAAAGTTTTAAGTTTTGAAATATATTTTGAAAGTGTGTGTGTGCAAAAAGTGAGTAGAGTGTATGCCCCCATGTTAAAGTCATTACTAACACTTTAACAGGAGAAATGGCTTGAATGGAAACATAAACAACTCTACTAAGTATGTTTCCACAATGAGATTCCCCCAAACAAAGAAAAATCAAGGGAAATACCACATAAACATACAAAGAACACAGAAGGGATCTACCTACTGTGGGGTTAGTATGACCATAGGATAATATGTATATATAGATATGATATTATTGCAAATGAATTGGCATCATTCCCTAAAGAAAGTAGAACTACAATCACAATGGAGGAAAGAAAACTCAAGAGTTACGAAGAAGAGTCTTTTCGGACCACAACATGGAGACCAAAAATAATCAGTGCTACCATGTCGCAGATCCAAGCAAACTACACAAGGAAAATATTTACAAATACTAGCATAAGTACAACATAACATGAAAAAAAAATATAGGAGAGTAAAGATACATATAGAGGAATTGTACAACAGGTTTGATTCCTTTATCACCTTGCACCAACAAAGTAACAAGGGTCATATAAAAGAGTCTAACAAACATTTAGCAAACACATTATGGGAGAAGCACAATACAACATGCAAACACAAAAAGGTCTATCATGAAGGAAAATCCAATCAAGCACATCACCTACTCTCCCCATCTCAATTTATATCATTTAGGAAAGGTGGGAAACTCGCAAGAGGGACTATATCCAATACAGTAGGAATAATAGCCAGTTCCAAACAAGGATCCTCTTGAGAATTGTGATGTTCGATACTAGGTGTAATTATCAATTGAGTTGAAAGCATAAGAGGTAAATCAGTATCAAGATCAATGGTCTCATATTCATCACCAGGATCAATAGGATCATCAAGAGTATCCTCCTCATCAAGATTAATTAATAGGATCTAAGATGTGAATAGGGTCATCATACTCATTCATCTTAATATCATTATGAACATTAACTTCTTCCAACACATCATGCATAGGTTGGTGAAAATAAGGTAAAGGATTTCAAAGAACAAAAGCATGGGCCCTATCATTATCTCTATGCTTCTTATGACATTCATTAGAAGATTTGTTACATTTTTCTTTGTTTGACACATGTTGAGAACTAGGAGGAATAACAACTGGTTCCTTCGCAGGTTCTATAGGAGGATTGGTAGGATTCACAGTAGGCTGAGAAGTGACACTGGGAGGTTGAGTAATAGAGCTACCAGTAATGGATAAAGGAGGTATAGAAGGAGTGGGAAAAATACCACGGTTAAGATCTATTTAAGGAATGCTTAACTTGACAATCTTGTGATGTTTATAGGCTTCATATGAACAGAAAAGGTTGTCAGGGCAAGGAGGACATGAATTAGGTAATGAAGGCCAAAAGAAATCAAGAGTATCACAATCTCTAGGCCTAGAAGGTTGATAAAAAATATGATTAATCATTTTTCACTTCTTCATTATGAATGAATTTAAGATATTTATGAATAGGAGAAGCAATAGCATGCATAGCAATTATCCAAGGTAAACCAAATTTGACTTGAAATTGATCAGAAGTAGGAATGAAAATGAAGGTAGTATCTACAACTTTACCACAATGTTCAACAGGTAAGTTAATAGAACCAAGTGCAGGATAGGGAAAGCCATTACAAGTTTGGATCCATGCATCAGATGTATCATAATAATCACGTTGTAGGTTTTTCATAAAAAGGTTTTCCTCAGTGATAATATTTATTAAAGATGTGGGATAAACAAGACAACCACACGTAGGTATCTTAGCAATCCTAGCATAAATATAAAGGGGACCATCGGGAGCCTTAATAGTCTCAGAATCATCAAAGGTAATTGAGAGTTCTCGAGGCTGTTTATCTTTAGTTTGTTTCTGAGGTTTAGGTGGAACTTGAATTTGAAGTGGAGGTGAAGGATCTTGAACAGTAGGTTGAGGTGAAACAACATACTCCACATGATTAACAATGTAATTGAGATCATCCATCTTTGAATCATAAACAATATCCATAGAAGATGGTTGAGCAATGGTATTAGTATCATGTATAGGTAAAGGATTTGTATAAATTTGAAGATTTTGATTAGGAGGAGAGATAGATTTTTTCCCATTACTATCAAAATTATCAACAGATAAAGCATTAGAATTGATTAAGTCTTGAACCTTATGCTTTAGAGTATAACATTTTTCAGTGCCATGGCCATTCTGTTGATGGTATTGACAAAAAACTTTAGAGTCAAAGGATTTTGATGCTATCGTGGTAGGGAGAAGAGGTTGAATAGGAGGAAAGGTAATCATATTAGCACTTAATAACCTACTCAAAATAGAATGTAAAGATTTAGAGAGGAGTAAATGTACAATTCATACGGAAAGTAATGGATGCAAAAGTGGCATTGTTGGATGCAAGAACAACTTGATCAGCAACTACATTTGTCTGTTTATTGATATTGACATATATTTAGGTTTCAGAAACTTATTAGGATTAGGAGCAGGGTCACTCTTATCAACTAGAATAGGAGCCATTGGAGTGTTTATCTCAAATTGACTCACTTGTAATTGATAATGATGAAGTGTTGAACAAAGTTGTTGAAAAGAGATAAATTCAATAAGAAGAATCTTATCTCTAATATAATTTTGTAAATTTGAAATAAACATATGTTGAATATCAATATCAGGAATGGGATAAGAAATCTGAGCATACAAATGCTTAAATCAACAAATAAAATCAGTCAATTTTTCCTTAATATTTTGTTTACAATGCATTAAATTAGTTAAGGAAACTTGCAGATCAATGTTATTTTGAAATTGTTGGATGAAGGTATTAGCAAGTTTAGGAAAAGAATCAATAGAATAAGGAGGTAAAGAATACGGAAAACTTTAAGAAACCCCCTTCTGGGAAAAGGTGTAAAATACTGGCGAATCCTCCATTATTTTTTTTTTTTGGGGGGGTGGGGAATTTAATACTGTTGGCAAATTTTTTTTAATTGAATGGAAAAAATATTAGTTGTATTCACGATTTTTTTCAATTATGTGAAAATTCTATAAAATCTTGGCGAATCTTTCATTATTGAAAATTCTATAAAATCTTGGTGAATCTTTCAATATTGAAAAAAATCACAGTGATAGGCACACATACCAAGAAACCATTATTATTTGATGGGAGTTTGGGTTACAGGGCGGGGTCGAGGGGCAGTGCCCTCGCGGGGGTTTTTCAGGGGCAGCACCCCCGAAAGCTAAAATGAATTTTATTATTTTATTAAGGTTTTGTGAGTTGATTTTATATCTTTTAACAGGAACCAACCCTACTTTTTATAATCATTGGATGATCCCAGATGGATGGCAGGAATTATATTTTGGGCCAAGGTTTAAAAGGACACAAAGATTCTCCCAAAAGTCTCTGGAATAGAGACACGTCAAATCTATTTCGGGACAAAGTTTTCAAAGTCATAAAGTTTCATTGAAATTATCTAAAATAGAGACACATGTCACGTAACTTGTACCCTAACCTTAAATATCGACAAAATATTGGTGAATATGGTTGTCAATTACGACAAGCTTTGGAAATTGTAGGTGAAATGTTTCAATTTATAGTGTCCAACAATTAATTTGATTGGCGATATTGTGATAGAAAAGGATAAAAATACATGCCTGGGCATTCGACCCAAAATTTATAAAGTCTGGGCGACATGGACAATCTGATATACACATTATATTTGTCAAATCTCAGGTCGCGAAAATGAGAGATTCGCCAAATGACAAATATTCACCACTAAAGTTTTCCCTGGTAAATAACAATACCATTAAGGCCTTATCATAAAAATTTCTAGTAAAAAACTTAGCTAAAATCCTATGGTCATGAGCATAATCACTACAAAGGATTTTAAATGTTTTAACATGAGTAACATGATCTCCTTTACCATTATAATTCTCAAGATGAGGCATATCGTCTTGCTGAGGGATAGGAGCACGAATAATGTCTAAGAATAAAGGACTACCCATGTCACATGTAGGAGTGCTAAACTTGGATTGGGTTAAAGATGCAAGTTGTTGTAAAGGTGACACAATTTGGGCCAAACTAATAATTGTGGAATCATTAGAAGAAATAGGTGGCATAGAAATATTAGGAACACTAGGGAAAGTGTAGGAAGCTGTAGGAATGGAAGACACAATCGGTGGAATACTTGGAACCACAGTTGGAAGGGGATTTTAATAAGTAAAAGGAACACTATGATATGAAGGTTGTGAGGTAGGTAGAGATACCGGTGGAACACTCATAGGAATAGATGAGATTGGAAGAGATGTAGTCATAAAAGGAGGAGTGTAAGTAGGAATGCTAGGTCAAGGAACAAAAGAAGGTCCCTCACTAGTGACTAGAGGAGTGAATCCTAGATCTTTAGCCTCTTGAGCTAAAGGTTTAGCATTCAAATGCACAAGATGAGTGATACCATGCAAGAGATTAACACCTTGATCACTATCACGAAGGAATTTCTTAAGAGCCTCTATAGTCTGGATGGAATCTTGATTATGGTTTTCTTGAATAAGCCAATTTCCCATTTTATCAAGTTATGTTGAAAGTTTTTGGACTTGTTCAGGAGGAACTCTTAAAGAATCATCCTCATCATGAGATGAGTGAGAAGAGTTATGCTCCATAGAAGGATTGGAATCATGAGTGGTCATATTTTCATCTGGGATCCTAAGGAAAGGAGAGGAAGACTCAAGATCAAAGGAACCCATAAGTCTATAGCTTCTTCTAACTAGAATACTATAAGTAGTACTATAAGTGGTAAAGCTCTGGTTTTTTCCCTTAACAGGGTTTCCACATTAAAATCCATGTGTTATGTGTGTATGGTTTATTACTTTACTATTTTACATTTCACATATGCATTTTTGGATTTATCGGTATACTCTGGATATTTACTGAGTGTCGGTAAATAAGTTGTACTGCTTATCGATAATCAAGGAGAATAAGGTTAGAAAAGGAAAAATGACAGACAGTTAATTATTATAAGTATTTCATGGCATGCATCTTGTAAGGGACTTAATAATCTAAGGTTTATTTCATTGGTGGTTAGAATAAGGAAAAGTTTTTGAAGCCACTGATTCACCCCCCCACTCTCAGTTATTACTAACAATTGGTATCAGAGCTTGTGTGCTTAGAAGGAAAGTTTCAAGACCTAAGTCAGGATCACAAGATGAACAGACAAGATGTGCCCAAGTTGAACAAAGACAACTTTGCTTCATGGAAAAGAAAGATAAGACTCCACTTATTAGGTATTGGTAATGATGTTACTCAATACTTAGATACTAAATATGTGTTGCCTACAAGAGCTTTGACAGTAGATCAATTGAGAGAGAAGCATGAGGATAACTTCATGGTTATAGAGCTTTCTTCCTCACTCTTCAATGCTGAATTTGAAGATGTCAAGGATTGCAAAACTGCAACGAAAATGTGGGACAAATTGAAGCTTGTACATGGAGGTGATACAAATGTTCTGAGAGCCAAGGTAGAAAGCCTTAGAGGAAAATTTGATGATCTCAGAATGAAAGAAGGAGAAAACATCACACAATACAACATAAGAATAAAAGAAGTAGTCAATGCTATACGAGGTGTTGGAGGTACACTTGAAGAGGAGACAGTGGTAAGTAAAATCTTAAGAACCTTACTGCCTGTATATGCTATTAGAGTTTCTACTATTCAAGAAATGAGAGAAGTAGAAAACAACATAGTTACTCTTGATAGTTTGATTGGTAGACTGATTTTATTTGAGATGAATAACTTTGATAATAGTGTCTTACAAAACTTAGAGTCTGCATTTAAGTCTTCTACAAGAGTAAGCAAATCAAGTCAAAGACACACATCTAGAAGAGATAGTGAAAGTGAAAGTGAAGAAGAAGATCTAGATGAAATATAAGCACTCATGGAAAGGAGAATGCAGAGAGGCAAAGGTAAATACAAAGGAAAGTTACCACTTGTATGCTTTAATTGTAGATAGATTGGACACTTTGCTGCAAGATGTCCTAACAGAAGAAAAGATGACAAAGGTAATGAAAGATCTTTTGAGAAGAAATCTGACAGAGGTGATAACAAAGATTACAAAGGTTACCGACAATCAGAAAGAAGAGATACTCAAGACTACAAGGATAAAGGAAAGAAGGATAGCTACCTAGCTGCTTGAAAAGATGAAGATACTGACACCGAACCTGATGAAGACATCGAGATGGTATTTGTAGCTGTAAAAGATGATTCAGATGAAGATGAAAGGTACGTAGAAAGTGCACTCATATCTAAGGTTAGCAAGAATGACATCTGGATTATAGATAGTGGCTGCACTCACCACATGACCGGTGACAAAGAAAAAGTTTAATACTTTTAAGTATTATAATGGTGGTATAGTAAGAATGGGTAATGATACACCTTATTCGGTTAAAGGTAAAGGAACTATAATGTTGAATAACCTGATTAAATGTGAAAATGCTTATTGGGTAAAAGGATTGAATTATAATTTGTTGAGTGTTTCTCAGCTGAATAATTTAGGCCACAGAGTAGCATTTGAGAACAAGAAGGCAAAGATCTTCAATGAATCATGAAAATTGATTGGTACTGGTGAACATACTAAAGGTAACTTATTCTATCTGAACGATATTAACACCACTTACTTAATGACTACAAAAATAGACATATGGTTGTGACACAAAAGATTGTTTTATGTCAATTTTGACAACATGATAGAAGTAAGCAGAAGAAGAAATGTAAGAGGCTTACCGACGATGACAAAGCCAGACAACATCATGTGCAAAAATTATCAAAAATGTAAAATGACAAAGTCTAGTTTCAAAAGTAAAACCCATACATCTGATGATATTCTAGAATTAGTCCATACTAATTTATGTGGACCTATGAGGACAAAGAGCTATTATGGAGATAGATATTTTATTCTCTTTATTGATGATTACTCTAGAATGATGAAATTTATGTTTCTAAAAGAAAAATCTGAAGCATTTAAGATCTTTAAGTGGTATAAGGATATGGTAGAAAAAGGTGGTAAGGATTTGAAATGTTTGAGATTAGATAGAGGAGGAGAATTTATATCAGATGAATTCACTAATTTCTATAATGAGCATGGTATAAAAAGACAGGCTTCTGCACCAAGAACACCACAGCAAAATGGGATTGCTGAAAGAAGGAACAGAACAATAATTGATTGTGCAAGGACATTGATGATAGAGAAAGGCATCACCCAAATCTTCTGGAGGGAAGTTGTCAGCACTGCTATTTACACACTAAATAGAGTATAATTGAAGAAGGACACAAAGAAGAAACCTTATGAGCTATGGTATGGTAAAACACCCAATGTAAGTTATTTCAAGATCTTTGGTAGTCAATGTTATGTCTTAAAGGATGATAGAAATAGAAATCTTGACGCCAAAAGTGATGAAGGTATTTTTATGGGGTATTCTACCAAAAGAAAAGCTTTTAAATGTCTTATCAAGGCCTCTAACAAAATAGTTGAAAGTAAAAATGTAAAGATTGATGAATTTGCAGAAAAGAATGAGCTGGAAAGCACAAAAGAACTAGGGGACTACAACAAGTTTGTATATAGTGAAGAACCCAACAGTCTACTTGAGCAACATTGCTTAATCCTAGAACAACAAAATGTTGCAACCAATGGTCAGACTGCTATTACCGACGGTCAGGATAATAGTCAAGATAATGTGCAAGGTAATGAAGAACAGAATGAAGATCAAAATAATGATTAAGCTGATACACAAAGAGCTATACCTATGCTTGCAAGATATGTAAGAAGGAACCATCGAGAGATCTAGATCATAGGAGATAAGAAATCTAGTACAAGAACAAGAAGTAAGTCTTTAACCTCAAATTGTTTAATTTGTGAGTTTGAGCCAAAATCTTTCAATGCTGCACTAGGTAATGAAGAATGGATAAGTGATATGAATGATGAGATTGAGTAGATTGAGAAGAAAAAAACATGGTCACTTGTGCCAAGACCAGATGACAAGAATGTCATCGGTACAAAATGGATATTCAAGAATAAGCTAAACGCGAATGGAGAAGTCACAAGGAACAAAGCAAGACTAGTATGCAAGGGGTATGCACAAGAAGAAGGTATAGACTATGGAGAGACTTTTGCACCCGTTGCTAGGCTAGAAGGAGTAAGAATACTACTTGCCTATGCTACATACAAAGGATTCAAAGTATATCAAATGGATGTCAAGTCATCATTCCTAAATGGAATACTTGAAGAAGAGGTATACATTGAGCAACCAGAAGGGTTTGTAGATCCAGACAAGAGGAACATGGTATGTAGAATTCACAAAGCCTTGTATGGATTAAAACAAGCTCCTAGAGCCTAGTATGAACGACTTCATTCCTATCTAATAAGTATTGGATTCATAAGGACTAGTGAAAATAGTAATCTTTATTTGAAAGAAGATACTGATGCTAACACTTTGATTGCTGAAATATTTGTTGATGACATCATATTTGGAGGAAATGATATGCTTTGCAAATCATTTGCTGATGAGATGAGCAAAGAATTTGAGATGTCTATGTTTGGAGAGATCAAGTTCTTTCTTGGTCTACAAATCATTCAACAAAGTGAAGGTATTTTCATTACACAATCCAAATACATCAAAGAGGTCCTAAAAATATTCAAGATGGAAGATTCCAAACTAGTTGGAACACCGATGGCTAGTAGATGTAAGTTAACAAAAGAAGACAAGACAACAAAGGTAAATTAGACTTTATACAGATCAATGATTGGAAAACTCATGCATGTTGTACACACTAGACCAGATATTGCACATGCAGTAGGAATTGTTGCTAGATTTTCTGCTAACCCCAGGGAATCACATATGATTGCTGTGAAAAAAATCCTGAGATATCTGAAGAATACTGAGGAATTTGGCTTATGGTATAGAAGAGAAGGCAAATTTGAACTTAAGGTGTTTACCGATGCTGATTGGGCTGGAAATCTTGATGACCGGAAGAGCACAACTGGAGGAGCATTATTTATGGGTGGCAGACTTGTCACATGGATTAGAAAGAAGCAAGGATGCATCTCTCAGTCTATTGTAGAAGTAGAATATGTTGCTGCTGCTGCAAACTGCTCAAATATTGCACAAATCAAATAGTTGCTGGAAGGTATGCATATGAAGATCTCAGAACCAGTGATTATCTATTGTGATAACACCAGTGCAATAAAAATTTCCAAGAATCCAGTCATGCATTCCAAGACTAAACACATTACAATCAAGTATCATTATTTAAAAGAACAAGTTCAAGAAAAAGAGGTGATACTTGAAGGTGGTTCCACATTAGTGTGTCCCACTTTTTTGAACATCCTGATTTTTGCTGAAATTACACATTTTAAAAAAAATTGATGATTTAAGACTTGAGAGCTCCCATTTGAAGGAGTAATTTTAAAATATTAAGATAAAAGCCTCTTGGATCAAACTCTCTTTAACATAATCTCTCTACTCCTCACTCACACCTATAATTGAGTCTCCTTTGCACCCATCAAAATGCTGACAAAAAATCACTTTGACATTAACTTTTTGTGGGATCAAATAAATTCAATTGAAAAACCCAAATACAATATAATAGTACTCATAGAAAGCCTTCCAATGATTATAATTTTTGTATATATTGAGTTCATTATGACTTTTCTTTTTTTGTTTTACTAAACATAGGTTGTTTGACCATTTAGTGACTTCTCTGTTCGACGCTTCTGGAAAAATAGTAAATTAGGAAAAGAAATTGTGAAAAATATCTAGGAAATAGGTATTTATGTTACCTTTCTATCAAAAAAATAAAAAAATAATTTTGATAAATAGAGATAGAGTTAGAGCGTTCCAAGTGAACCTATGTCCAAATTATAGTTAATGTAACTTCATAACTCAATAAACTATAAAATATTCAACCAAATTGAATGAAACCAATTATATTCCCTAAATATTGGTGTTACAAACCTAATTTCAAAACAATTACATTCTTATAAATTTTATAAAAAATGTTATGTTGATCAAAGTGAGTGTCACTCCTGAAAAATGCTAATTTTTCAGATAAATAGTTTTTGAAGGAGAAGGAAACATAGATACAAATAAATTCCAACATTTAAAAAATATATATATTTATAAACTAGAAACAAAATGCTAAAAGTCACTAGTTTACATCATCTTCAAATTCTTAATGGTTTTACAACAATAGGTGTCTGAAAGTGATGTTTTTTTTGAGAATGTTCATTTCAGTGTCAAAGTTGGCCAAAAAGTGGGACACAGTATTGTGGGATCACCCTTGAGTATGAGCAATAAAAAGAACAATTAGCTGATATCTTTGCCAAGCCATTTCCCAAGGATACATTTGAGTACCTGAGAAAGAGACTAGGGGTCAAACCCTTGTCTACCAGTCAGTAAAAGATAGAAAGGTATATATCAGAATTGAGCACCAGAGCATATTGTTGTATTGCTGATGGATAAGGGAAATTCAAGGAATATATTATGGATGGAAGAAAATGATTGTTTGACATTAATGTTAGATATCTGTAAGATATTTGTTTGGCATTGTTATCAAAGGGAGAAAGTATCCATATTATCACAGTCTTCAGAAAAAGAAGAAAGATTATCCATTATCAGATTACTCCAACAGGGAGAGATCATATCCATAGGGAAAGTTGTTGACAAGAGACAGGGACATCAAAGAAAAAGAACAATCAAAAGCAAGATATTGACACAAGGGAAGGACACAACACATCAGAACAAGACACACAAAGAGCTGCAAGAATCAAATCTAAGCTAACATAGAGCTTACTGGCTGTCAGACATTTTTAATCGGTTATCAAAACAAATTGTTTGGTAGTTTGATGAATCTCAACAATTGTATTTCATATTGTATTAGAAATAGTATAGTGCGATAATATTGTATGTTTCCATCAATGCCAAAGAGAGAGATTGATGACATGTAACTAATTAAATGCTTGATAATGTTAAGTTGAAGATAATGCAAGATATTAAATCAATTAATAGTTTGTATTGTCATTGATGTCAAATTGATATCATCTGTATGGTCATGTATATAATGCCAAAGAATTTAGAGAATCAATGGAACAAAGATTATGCTTTTAGTAATGTATAAAAGTCAAGTATTCACTAAGTGACAGATAACACCGATAGAGTGCACACCATCGGTAAAGGAAAAGAACCAAAGTCACAGTGATACCCGACGAGCAGAAGACAATATTGCCCGATGAAGCAAAATGACAAGATACCTGACGAGCTAAGAATAGAGTTGCCAGATGAGTAAAATCCAATGATGCCCGATGGATGGAGATCCCGAAGTTGACTGGAGTCACAGCGACAGAACTGGCAGTTGTCACCGATGACTAACTGCAGAGTTGACTGACATAACAGAGAGTTCAGAAAATGACAAAATATCTAGCTGGGAAGAGCTAAAGATAGACTTAATTGGTTGTTTTCATTGTTTTATTCGACTAGAGTTAAGTGATTGATTTAAAGAAGATTTTTATAGTTGGCAAGAAGATAACTACGAGATAAATTAGGAGTTAAGCTTTAAATCAGATTGGTTAGATTATTTTTCACGCCAAGAATCAAGAATCAAGAAAAGGTGAATATCATGTCTATATGAGAGACAAGTTTAATTCATCATCATAATCACATGAATGGGGGTGAATAATAAGAGGATGCTGAAGAGAAACTAATGAAGGATAATTTCATGCAGTACTAATCAATCAAGCTGAAGGAGAGCTAAGGAATTCTATAGACACTGACGAACAGTGAAGCACATAATCACAGAGCAGAAAGTGTGGAGCACAAAGAATTGAATTGATACATTGATCAGATAGGTAATGTACTTAAATAGATCTGAAAATCTGCAATTCAAGTTGCATTAGAAACAGGTCATTGTGTTTTATTTTAACCATTGAAGCATCAAGTCTCTTAACAGAGTAGGACTTAACAGTCTTCTATATATTGAGGTACATCCCAAGGAGTGCCAAAAAGGTTGATTCATGAAAGTAGCACTAGATTTTCCTAAAGCCTATTGACAGTCTAGGAAGGAGGCTGATTTAAGGATGGTAGCAAACTAAGATGCCCGATACTAAGTGACAACCTCTATGTATTAAATCCTCTAATAGGGTCACACCTAACAATGTGTTTGTAACCTTTGACAGGGTTGGGTCCTAACAGGGCTCACTTCAAAAGAGTGAAAATTTGGGGTACCGGTCTGAGTGGTTTTTTTCCTTAGCAGGGTTTCCATGTTAAAATCCATGTGTTATGTGTGTATGGTTTATTACTTTACTATTTTGCATTTCACATATACATTTATGGATTTATTGGTATACTCTGCATATTTACTGAGTGTCGGTAAATAAGTTTTACTGCTTATTGGTAATCAAGGAGAATAAGGTCAGAAAAAGAAAACCGATAGACAATTAATTATTATAAGTATTTCATGGAATGCATCTTGTAAGGGACTTAATAATCTGAGGTTTATTTAATTGGTGGTTAGAATAAGGAAAAGTTTTTGAAGCCACTGATTCACCCCCCCTCTCAGTTATTACTAACATAATGGATCAATTCTAGATGCATTTTAGGCATTTTCTTTGAATCTTCCATCACATGATTGTCAATTCATGATGAATTAGTGCTAAAACTGAGAGGAAATTGATTAATTCATGTTGATCTTATATGTAGGAAGCAATAATTTGATTTCACTTGGTTGTATGTGTTTTTCAATTTATTTGAGTTGATTAACCAATTGATGTAATGAGTTATTGAGTGGTTGTGTACAAATTTATTGCAGATATACATTTTACACATCACACTACCCACTTCATTTTTTCGGCGCCAAGTATGGCATGAACACAATTGCAGTGCCATGGTCGGTGCAAGAGAGGGCTCAAAATAATACGTTAATTGTGGTGCTAGATGTGGCATGGTCGAGTGGAAGAAGTTGGGTGTCAGGTTTTGCACCAAATCAAAGGTCCATTTGAGGGAAAAAATTACACTAAAACTCAGTGCCATTTTGAGCGCCAATCACTTGTTCTGTTGTTGTGCACGTAAAATAGACCTACCTAAAAATAAGAAAAGACAAAAACTCATGCAAGAATGCACTTAAAGAAAAAATAGAAAATAAAACATGCATTCCCTAAAGGAGAATGCAACATGTGCAATAATAATTCTTGGAAAAAAGAAAACTCCTAGCCTACTATGTACAAAGATTTACATTGAAATGATGTTAAATGAAGTCATTGACTAGATTATTGAAGTTGTTTCCCTTCCTTAACAATTTTTGATGTTCTTCATGCTTGTGGAAAACTATCTAGAAGAAAATATTTAATAGGCATCCAACATGCTAGAATGTCGTACAAAGATGTAGAATAAAAAAACTAACCCATGTTTTTATATTGTCCTCCTGAAATGAATGGGAAAATTGAATCTTCTCTCTTTGATGCTCATTTTCATGCAAAGAGGTAAGCTTGACCAAGGGCGACTTGCACATCTAAGAAATATGTTTTATGGGACATCCTCTTCAAATCTATGTTGGGTTGATCTCTTGCTAGCAATAGGGGTTGGTTCTAATGGCTTCTTTTTTGGTATGGAGGCCTCTTAATTTTTTTGCAACTCATGGATTTCTGATTCAAGAGCTACCATTTCATATTGAATGAATGATAAGATGACATCAAACTCATGCAAAATTCATCATTATTGTAAGAAGTTTTCTAAGGAAAAGAATTAAAATGCCAAGATCTATAAGCTCAGTTGATAGCATAAGAGAGATAGGAAAAATGATACGATCAATTGATTGATTCAACAATTATCAAATGATAATGGATGCCCAATTGATAAATATAAAGTAGAAATGCCTGAATATATAGACAATGCATGATAACTAGGAGATGTGCAAGTGCTAACATATTAACCATGTTAGGTCTTTTTCTTGTAGAATCAATGACATATCAATAACTTAATCAAATATGTAACTCCCAACTCCTGATTCTTGCAAGACAATATAATTGATGAGGATTAATTCCTCCTTCTTTGAGATCCACAAGTTCAGGAGGGTGTAGCTTCAATAGATTACTAATTCTTAGTATCTATAATAGTGGATTAGGGGTTACACTGATTTATCTATTGCCTCTTACTGTACCAATTAATAGAATACGATAATTATGAACAATTTGATATAGAGCTTAATAAGCCAAACCATGAACATGACAATAGAAAAAATATGTGAAATAAGGATTCTCATCCTTCTTCCTTTTTGGAGTTCTTTGAACTTAGGAGGGCTAACCTAGTGATTCTCTCTTTAAGGAATCAATAAAATGAATTGTATCCTCTAACACAATTACTTAAACATATATATTCTTTGTAACTGAAAAGTGAATGATTGATTGCTTTAATATTGGATGATGATTAATTGCTTGGTAAACCCTAAACTAGTGCCTAATTCTTGGGCAAAGAGTTAATACCAAAATATAAATCCACAGTAAACTGATTAATGAAACATGTGCAATTTAGATAGAATGCCTTACAGACTACCTTTTCACTCCCACACTCCTGTATCAGATCCTTACACCAATTTTTAGCTCTCTGGAATTACCTATAAGAATTACTCTCTCCTTGAAAGAAAATTACAAGCAACTACACAATCACCTTGTAACTGGTATATCTAAGATGCCTTTCAAATTAAACACACAAGAGATTAAAAAGAAATATAAAGAGATAAAAATGATATAGAATAGAAAATAAAATGTATTTTATTAATAAGTTACTGCTTCAAATACATTCAATAGACAAAAAGTACAAAGCTTAGACAAAATTGAGAAATCTGCCTTGCTGTTGTATATTTCACCATCCTTACAAATATATTCTATCTTGCTATTTATAGAGTCTTAGCCATCTTGGAATCCTTAAAGATTAAGGATGCAACAAGATTTGGATGGCTTAGACCTAACCCTAAAAGATACTAGAAGACAAAATACAATAAGACCTTAAGCGGTGGAAAGACAAAATATGAAGGCAACAAATCTTTGATAGCTGGCACCTTTGTCTGTAGATATTCTGGAAAGTCTCAAATAGTTATTATGAGATCTAGTGACCACAAATACAGGCTAACTTACACTATTATTTTTGATGACTAACCTCCCTATGCTTAGAGATTAGGTGCCAAGTGTCTCTTCATTCCTTGTCCAATATGTTCAAGTTAGCTATTGTAGGCTTCTTCTTCTTGGGCTTGGTGAGAACATCCCATGCTACAAATTATACCTCTGTAGGCCAATTAAATATTTGAATGATTTGAAATTGTACCTTTTACCTTTCCCATATGGCATATGTAATTCTCTTGACATCTGCAACAAACTTATTAAAGTCTGTTTCTGCTTTGAATGCCTCATCTAAGGTTTTATTGAACCTTTCCATATCTAATCCACCACTGTCAGAAATAAATACCTCTTTATTAGGGAGTAATGCATCAAATTCACCTCTCCATACATCTGTTATTTTGATCTCATCATTATCTCCCTTTATTGGAGGAATACATTTATTGTAATCTGAGCCAAACATGTTGACCCTAGCCTCTATCTTATTTTCCTTTCCCTTAAAGAAATACAAGGTAACCCCAATTTTCTCAATTTCCTCACCAACCTATGTTACAATCTTAGGGAGATCTACCCTAAGTGGTTATAGGGCTGCTAACCTTTCAAATTAACCATTCCTTACTTACCAGGTCCCAAAATAAGGGTTCAAAGTTGAAACAAGATTATTTACCTCTATTTGTAGACAAGGAAAGTTGTTGTAAGCACTATGTACTAGATCAAATTTGTCTTTGAGGATATTGATCCTATGTTGCAAGATATTTTCCAAGGCTTCCAAAGTCTCCTTATTTTGATCCTTATCCTTCTGCTCTTTTTCCTTGTCAATATCCCTTGCATCTTTAGTTTGTACTACGGTATCCACAACTTGCTTTGGTTCAACAAGAGTAGTCTTAGGGATTTCTTGTAGTTTCAAATTCAATTCTGCCACCAGCTTCTCCAATGAATTGACCTTTATCAAGCATAAATCTCTATCCTTTACCATAGTACTTGCTTCACCAAATAATTTCTGATAGCACTTTGACATCTGTTCAACTTTTGCTTCATTTAGATGAGAAAAATGTGTAAGGGCCTGTGAAATATCTAAATCACCTGTGTTATGAATGGACCATATGATTTTATCCCCATCCATATTTTCTTATACATTGACGAGTGAAGGCTTTTGAGTCTTGGGAGCTAGAGCCCACATGGCTAAAGTTTGGGATTATGCATTGTGTCCACATCCCCTGATCATTTCTCCCACCTGTGTCTTTAAAGTCAATTTTATGTTAGGCTGCGTCCTTATCTAGTCAATAATAAAAGCTGAGGCTAGATCTCATCCCTCTACAAGTAACATCCCATTAGACTTAACCAACTGTCTAGCTTCATTTGGTGTCATGTTTTCTGATTCAGGATCATAAGCCTGCAATTCCTATAGGGCTTCACTTGGCACTAATTCTCCTCCTGCCAATTGCACCTGTGATCCCACTTATTGTTGTTTTTCCCAGATGAGGAAGTCCTTTAATTCTTTGGTTTTGATTATATTGTCATCATTCAAGAATTTCTCTTGCTATAGCTCTCTCTTATCCTGACATAGAAATAGAGGTAATTCAACATTTGCTTCTACATCCTCTCTTTTCTTCTTACCTTCCCTGATAAGCTTCCTGAGTTAATGATCATAATTTATATTACCAGTAAAAAAAGCACTCACTTTATCTTTTTTCTTCTTCCGTGTCTTAACATCAGAAGGCTCCCCAGTTTCAACTTTCTATTTCTTCTTGGGAGGTTCACTAGTCACCTTAGCCTCTTGTTCTTGAGTCAAATCCATTTTAGCCTCCTCTTTTTGAGGTGGGTGATCCATCTGAGGTGGGCTATGTAATGAATAGCTTCTGTCACTATACTCTGAAGAGGAGTGTTTGTTAAGACCTATGTCCTTATCTTCTATTTGCTCACTCAGCTGGTTGCATAGTATTCCTTAAGATTCTATCATTTTATCCAATCTTTGTAAATAGGGAATATCTAGGAAGTAACCCCCAAAAGGGATCCCCTTCTTAATTTGTTGTTCCAGATCCATTAGCTCTTGGAGCTTATCTTCTCTTCTTACAACTTCATCATCCTCTAGGATGTTCCTTATTAGGTCCTCTTCAACACATTTCTCATGCACTTTAGTATTTGGAATAGTTGGTGTCAAGAGATTCTTTTCACTTTGAATGAAAACTTCTCTGTCAACATACCTATATAAGGCTACATTCATTCTGAAGTGAATTAAGCATCTATTAAATAAATCAAATGCCCTCTTACCAATTGTGAAGCCATAAACCTTAAATTGCCTAGGTGTGAAGGTACCTTTTCTATGTGGAGCCAAATGCTCCTTATCAGTCAACATTAGTTGCCATATGAACTCCATAACAGAAATCCTAGGTGGCACATGATATGGAAGAATATGTGGTGGTTGGGTGCAACCATAAACTCTCATCAAAGTAAAATTATTATTGTAGTAGAAGTCTCCCCAGTTGTGGTCTCCTATCCACTTGTCTACAAACTGACAAGGCCTAAGTAGCTGCAATACTTTAATTGGTAATCTTGTCATATTGACTCCCAAACAACTTTTAATGGGATATACCATCCAGTTATGGAAAACACAAAATTTATTCTCCCTAGAAGTATAATTCCACACCCTCAACCAAAGTTGTATAGGGTTGGATTGGCCTTGGTAGAATCTCTTGCGTCTCGAATTTGGTTGATCTGTGATATTGAAATTATAAAAAAAATTAAATGCATCAATAAAGAATATTGCAAGAATTAAGGGCTGGGTTCCTTTTTCTGAATATCTACAAACCCTTGATGCATTCTGTCAATCACATACTGGATATAATTATAGTCTGTGCTGACATGTGAACTTTGAAGGTACAAAACAATCATCAAAATATTAGAAGATATCCTGTCACTTACCCCATCAACTCCTAGAACTCTGCACAGACCATAGGAGATATATTTCATGTAAAAGGCCAAATATTTGTATAAGTAGGGTGCAGTGTTATTAGGAATGCGTGCTATGTAATTTTTGGTACCTATAGGCACATGACCTTGTTTTAACTTTTCCACAATGCAGGCTTCCCTTGAATACCTGGCTGCTAATGCTTTCAGGTCTATCTCTGTAGTGTAAGGGTTATAGATATTGAAGGCTTTCATAAAAGATGCCCTATCTAAAGTGACTAAGGTTGTTTAATAATTCTTCTTGATGGTCTTGGAGATGGTATCATATCTACTAGCCAACTCAAGCAATAAATCTACATCTACAAAGATGTCTGGTACTATCAATTTGGCTAACCTTTAAGTCCAAGGGTTTGAAATAGGAATTGGACCCTCGCTATTTTTATGAAAATAATTAAACAAATGGTATCCAGAACTGTAACATAAGAAATGGAGGTCACCAAAATGTAAGATATAAAATGGAGATGATGACCTAATGTTACATTTAAAATTTGAATGTTTATTGAAATGTATGGGATAAATTTAATGTGTGTTATAATAAGGATGAAGAAGGTAAGATTGACCTCTTAATCCCAAATTTCTTAAAGGGAAGATCCAAATTGATTAACCCTAAAGAAATGATCAATGCATAAATGAAAACCTATTAAGGATAGGGATAAAGGGAAAAACCCTAATTCCTATTTTATAGAAGAGAGTGTGTGATATATTTAGAAAGATAAATGAACTTAATTGAAATGGATAGGAGAAAAGTACTAACCTTGAAACATTGCAGATCTAAAGAATGCTATTTTGGGGGTCTGCACTGAGTTTCTGGAAAATATGAGACCGGATCTGGCATAGAAACACAGAGATGAACAAAACCCCAAATTTTTTTTCTGTTATGTCATAGTTTTGATTTTTACTCTCACGTAAATGTCACCATTGACCCAAAATTTCTGATTCCAACCTAGGGCAGAATCGACCTAAAAATTCTCCGACAGGAATTTTTTTTTGGATCCCAAAAGTTTTCCGAAAAGAGTATCCGAATCTGCACTCTGATCCATTGTTCCAAACCTGTACCTACAAGAAAAATAGATTGTTTGTTGGGGGGAGGGGTTTGCCTTAGTCAAACCCCAATTTAGGAATTAACCTTGAAATCAATAATTGAAATAAAGAATGCTAGCAAGTAGTAGAAGTAAATCTAATAATGAAGATATGATATGCAATAGATATGCAATTGTATTTTGAATGTAAACAAGTATGTAAATATGAAAGCTTGGACTCAATTAGAAACAATAAAACTCCATGATTGTATGCTTGGAATCCACCTTGAAGGAAGAATGAATGAGTCTTGAGGATGCAAAAAGGATCTTGAAGGAAGATCATACCACCGTGATGGATAGATCTAGGGCTTGAATGCTTGAACCAAATCCCTTAAAAGGCTTGAAAGCTTGAATCCTTGATCTTCAATGGAGAAATTGAATGCTTGAGAGGAAGACTTGAACACTTTGAGAGCTTGAAAACATGTAGAACAATGGATGCCTAAAATTTTTGGTTGATGACTTCTTGCTTGATTTGATAATTCATGCTTAACATGGCTTAGAGAAAATGAGAGGAGAAAAATTCCTTTTATATGAAACTAGGGCACAATCTTCTAGAGAGGCCGACATAGGAGAATTAAATTCCAACTAGACCTATACTCCTAGAAGAGGACCTATATTAAATATAATTTAAGAATTTTCACTTCAGAACCCAAAACAGCCAACCTAGAAGCGGGAAATGAACTTTTGATGACCTCCAGTAGCCAATAGACTTCCATATTTGAAAGGGGGACCTAGGTCAAGGTTGAGGTTGACCTTGACCTAGGGAGTCAAGACCCCTAGAAAACATGCCAGATGGGAGGGATGGTGCCCAAAGAGGCCCAATTAGGGTCCTAAACATGCAAAGAAGTAGGAGAGGGTATAAAAATGAGGGGACAATATGATGGTGGTAAAAAAAACCCCTAAGGAGGGATAAACATTCTTAACATGGAAGTGCTTCCATTTTAAGATGATACATTAAGCGCCCACTTTAGCAGGAGTATGGAAATCAAACATACTCATAGTAAAGTTAGAAGAAAGACTCTAGTGGATCGCAAAGAGGTAGAGCATCACTTAGTCAAGGGCATGATCCCCTAGACCAAGGATTTTAACTCAACATACATGCATAAAGATATGAAAGTAAAGAACAATTAATCATAGAAAGCATACATGATTACATAAGCAAGACAAGAGAAACACTATAGATAACATAGCTTCATGATCTAATCCTACTAGCATGAAAGTGAAAGAGAGAAAAGAGAAAGTGATTACCTCACCTAGTAAGATGCCCACCTTACCATGAATCACCAAGGAGGGAGAGCCCAACAGGTTCACTCATAAACTATTATTTGTAATTGTAATGTGTCTTCTGACAGATTTTGAAATATCCATAGATCCACATTCTTGTATCACTATGGAATATATAAAATGCATGTCTTTTCAGGATTTAGCAACTTATGTGTGTTACCTTCCAAGGATTTAGAATATTGTAAAATTGAAAATGCGTATCTCTTCAGGATTTAGCAACTTATGTGCGTTACCTTTCGAGGATTTAGCAAAAAAAAAAAAAAGTGTCTCTTTAGGATTTGGCAACTTATGTGCGTTACCTTCCGAGGATTTAGCAAAAATAAAAATAAAAATGTATGTCTCTTCAAGATTTAGCAACTTATGTGCGTTACCTTCCGAGGATTTAGCATGTTGTAAAATGTAAACTAATGTAAGATATAGTATAAGGGAGACCCTATATATTCCCCCCTCCTTATCATGACTACCCACTAGAGGAAGAGAAAGAGGATACCTACTTCACAATGTAAGGAGATATCCAACTTAACAACAATATACACTATATCCTTAGCAAAGAGTATTGACCCTTACCTCTAAGAACATAGATAATCATGAAATGAGTATGTCACATATGGAAAAAGGATCCTCAAAGAGGAAGAGATCTTATCAGCAAGACCCCCACCATAGAGGAGTGCTTAGGATAAAATTTCATCTTCAAATGAAAAGAGGGACCAAAGATTCAATCATCAAGCCCCCTGCATTGAAGAGGAAGAGGAATCTCAGAATGAAGGAGTCAAACTCTAACCCAAAGCAAAGGAAAGAGTTTATCAAGAGCATAATTTGCAAAATAAAGAAGAGATGATGACCTAGGACAATCACCTCTCATATAAGAGGGTATCCATAGCCACAAGCATAAATATTTATAAGGAAATAATGTTGTATGATAAACAAATGCCACTAAGGTAAGGACTTGTAGATCCTTAGATAGAGGAAGAAGGAAAATACCTTGCCCCCCAGGGATTGAAGCAAAGGATATATCAAATTATATCAAGAGATGTTATAGAAAAGAGATATCTTTACAAAACAAATATCCTAGAAAAGATATCCTGAATTATTACGAGCAAAGAAAGTATATATCATAATAAAAAATTATAAGAATAGAATCTAGAAAGAATAACCAATTAAACTCAAAACAAAATACATGCTAAGAGAATAATGGATCCTAGAATACTGGAAGGAAATACCTCTTGCCCCCCAGTTAAGAGACAAGAGGAGAAAAAAAATATTATCTAATTTATAGAAGAACGAGGGGAATGCCCTATATCAAAATTATGAAGAAATTGTAATACTGCACGAGAATGAGATATAATTCCTAAAGCAGCTCTTTCTCTAACATAAAGTTTGAAATGCACACAATCAGCAAGCAAATGTGTATTACTATAATGATAAGGAAATCTATATTTAGAGAGAGCATTTTTTTGGTATGGTTTTAAAGATTTCTTTCTTAGAATTCATTAACTGGACATACACTTTCTTAGCCACATATTGAGGAGTATCAGGGTGATCTAAAGAAGGTGTTGGAAGAAGATCATGAAGAGGAGGATGATGGTTCAGATCAACCACATTGATTGGAGGAGGTAGGAAACCTATACCTGTATGCACCCTAAAATGGTCGCCTAGACTGTGGGCCCCATTTTATTATTTTATCATTTATCAAATTTCCTGAATCAATGCTTTGCAATATTTTCAATTCAAATCAATTTCAACTGATCAAATTGTAATTAATTCCATTATTCAATTATTTCAATATTTCCTAAGGTTTGATCATTTTTATTTAATTAAAAGATTTAATCTCCCTTTTAATTGAATAAAATTCCTCTTATTTAATTAAATTAAATTCCTCCCATTTAATTAAATAAAATTCTTCTAATTTATTTAATTGAAAGAAAACCTCTCTTTTAATTAAATAAATAAAAATCCCCACTTAAAGCACTTTATTTGATAAAAAAAGAAATAAATTAAATGAAAAAGTAAATAAAATCCCTTTTTCATCACATCCTCCTAAGTGGTGGGATTTTTGCCTCTTAATCATAGCCTTTGATTCTTGCCTCTTAATCTCAACCGTTCACTTTCCTATATAAGGAAATATCTCCTTCTCATTTGATAATCATCAATCATCAATCATCAATCAATCATTAATCATAAATCATCAATCATCAATCAATCATCTTTTTCATAGTATTGTTATGCTGCAGGTTTGGAGAGCAATTTTGGAGGAGCATTTGAGCATTTGAGCTTGGATATTGCAACTTCTCTCTTCATGTCTCATTCTTCTTACATTCATGGCTTCTCATATAGATTAGAATCATGTTTATTTCCATAGATTAATCTTGCATTTGTATTTCCTTTCATAGAATAATCATGCATTGTTATCATATAGATTAATTTCTTTTTATGCATTGCA
>MU224882.1:3761370-3775648 GCA_018584345.1 Thuja plicata | reverse complement strand
GAGGGCCTCCATTTCACACCTTTGCACTCCATGACTAGAGAGCTATGGATCAATATTTGAGGCCTCATTCTTGAGCAACCTTGGATGGAATGATTCATAGAAGTGTGTCAACATTTATGCACACAATACCATGCATATCTTGTTTAGGGGATGAATGAATCAGATTTTTAATTCCTTGTTCATTGATACCAAGTCCTAAACCCTTATATCCTTGTTTATCCACCATAGTATATCTGGTAGTGTACATATCTTGCAAAGCTTCTATAGGAGGTGATTGATTATGGTGTTCATAAGAAAATGTTGTGTATGGTGGAATGATAGGTTGAGAAGAGGTTTCTTTGTTTTTACCTTTAATATCATCATGGATTGGATAGGAAGGGGAAGGTAAATGGAATAATTCTTGAACATTTGCATCATGAACCCTAGCTTGAGCCCCATCGTAAGTATGAGATGAACTAGGGATAGAAGATGGAAAAATACAAATCAGAATATTTGGAATTGGATTAGGATTGATAGGACGAGGAGTAGGAGTATTAGGATGATTAGGAACTAGATTAGGATTGATAGGATTAGGATTAGGAAGATTAGTAAATGGGGTATCATCTACCCAATTCTTCACAAAATCCAAAAGAGTAATAAGTCCACTACACAATTCCTGGATGAAAGTTTTGAAATTAGGAATACTAGTATTAGTTAATCTCAAAATAGCATACGCAAGTGAAACATGAAGATTAACAAACATGATGAAATGAATGATACTCTCATATACATCAGAAGTACTATAAAGAGATGCTAAAAGAGTCATAATGAGAAAAATAGCCATACCCCAAAGCATCTTAAAGATCTTCATAGTGAATGTAATGTAAGAAATGTTTTTATATTTTTATGAGTATGTAGATTTTTTGTTTTTTAAAATGCAAGAGCATAAAAGAAAATGAATTTAGTATGCATGCGAGATCTAGCATAAAAGATGTAAATCTAACACCAAAAAGAAAGAGTTGTCTATCTCGGGTTCACCAAAATGTAACATAAGAAATGGAGGTCACCAAAATGTAAAATATAAAATGGAGATGATGACCTAATGTCATATTTAAAATTTGAATGTTTATTAAAATGTATGGGATCAATTTAATGTGTGTTATAAGAAGGATTAAGAAGGTAAGATTGTCCTCTTAATCGCAAATTTCTTAAAGGGAAGATCCAAATTGATTAACCCTAAAGAAAGGATCAATGCATAAATGAATCAACCTATTAAGGATAGGGATAAAGAGAAAAAGCCTAATTCTCATTTTATAGAAGAGTGTGTGTGATAGATTTAGAAAGATTAATGACCTTAATTGAAATGGATAGGAGAAAAGTACTAATCTTGAAATGTTGCAGATCTGAAGAATGCTATTTTTGGGGGTCTGCACTCATTTTATGGAAAATCTAAGACCAGATCTGGCATAGAAATGCATAAAAAAACAAAACCTAGAAATCTTTTTCTATTTTGACACAATTCTAATTTTTACCCTCAAGTCAATGTCACCATTGACCCATAATTTTTGATTCTGACCTAGGGAAGAATCAACCAAAAAATTCTCCGACAGGAAATCTGTTTTCAGATCCTGAAAGTTTTCCAAAAAGGGTATCTGAATCTGCACTCTGATCCACTGTTCCAAACCTATACCTACAAGAAAAATGGATTGTTTTTTAGAGGGGAGGGGTTTGCCTTAGTCAAACTCCAATTTAGGAATTAACCTTGAAATCAATAATTGAAATAAAGAATGCTAGCAAGTAGTAGAAGTAAATCTAATAATGAATGCTTGGAATCAACTAGAAACCATAAACATCCATAATTGTATGCTTGGAATCCACCTTGAAGGAAGAATGAATGAGTCTTGAAGATGAACAAAGATCACACCACCATGATGGATAGATCTAGGGCTTGAATGATGAATCTTGAATGCTTGATTCAAATCCCTTCAAAGGCTTGAAAGCTTCAATCATTGATCTTCAATGGAGAACTTGAATGCTTCAGAGGAAGACTTGAACACTTTGAGATCTTGAAAACATGTAGAATAATGGATGCTTGAACTTTTTGCTTGATGACTTCTTTCTTGATTTGATAATTCATGCTTAACATGGCTTAGAGAAAATGAGAGGAGAAAACCTCCTTTTATATGAAACTAGGGAACAATCTTATAGAGAGGTTGACATAGGAGAATTAAATTAAAATTAGACCTATACCCCTAGAAGAGGACCTATATTAAATATAATTTAAAAATGATCACTTCGGAACCCAAAACAACCAATCTGGAAGCGGGAAATGAAGTTTTGATGACCTCTAACAGTCGACAGACTTCCAGATTTGAAAGGAGAACTAGGTCAAGGTTAAGGTTGACCTTGACCTATGTAGAGGTTGAGGTTGACCTTGACCCAGGGAGTCAGGACCCCTAGAAAATATGCCAGATAGGAGGGATGGTGCCCGGAGAGGCCCAATCAGGGTCCTAAACAGGTAGAGAAGTAGGAGAGGGTGCAAAAATGAGGGGACAATATGATGGTGGTAAAAAATGCCCCCTAAGGAGGGATAAATATTATTAACATGGAAGTGCTTCCATTTTAAGATGATACAAGAATAATCAGGAATCTTAGCATCTCTACAATAAGACATGTTATCACCAAAGTATTCATCACTTACCTTTTTTCCTTGATTATTCCCTGGCAGCAGAGCCACAAATTCATCAGAGTACTTTCTTTTACCTTTCTAATCATCATCAACATCTCCACTCTTTCCACTGGTTGAAGGAACACTTACTGCCTGACTCATCTTGTCTTGTCTGAACTGAACAATATTGATCAGATTCTTGTTTCTTCACTCTGCAACCTGGACAATTCTTCTCTTCTGAAAGCACTAATCACTTATGTAATCTTAGCTCTGTATTTTGAAACTCTGGTAAACCAAAATGAGAAAAGACAATGCTTATATATTCCTGAGAAATCAATGCACCAATCTATTCAAAATCATGGATTTTCTATTCAATCACTTATGCCATTACTCTACGTGCTTTGATATTAATTTATTTTAGTCATGGTGCCTGAGGTTGATAGGTTATCAATTTTGAAAATGGCCAATCAGAGTAATCATGAAACCTAAGTTTATGCAAAATAAATTCTATGTTTAATATGATTGGCTCACATTATTACAACTCAGATACTTCATACATGCTGTCACAATCCTCTTGTTCTGTTTGGCTAGCGACTGTACATCATGGCGCGGGACAAAACTCCTAACCTTTACCTTACCTTTACTCTAGTTATCTTTAGTGACCACATGACTACTTTATCTCCTTGTCACTAAGTATTTTCCTTAACTCTAGTTTCATAATGAGAATTAGGGCCAACCGCATGATCAATACTTTGACCAACAGTTATCTCCAAGTCGCGGAACAATTTTATTAACTCATGCTTCATTCAGAGATTCCGCAACTAAAGCTTAAGAATAACTCTTATTTAACCTTTGGTTTCTTTGGAGATCATGCAACTGCATGAATTTGAAGTTGCTAAAAGATTTCATTTACCTTGAGTTTAGTTAGAGATTACACGACCATTGTTAGATCATGTTTAAATCTTATAGTTAGCGTGAAATCTCTTATTCATTTTTTACTTACTGCATCTAATTGGAGACCTCACGACTACCATTAGATCACTTTTAATCCAACAGATCATGTGAAATATCTCAAGCTTTATCCTTAACTATAGTTTTTCATGAGACTTTGTGACTGAAGAAACTCAAAGTCGCTTTATAATTTCTTAACTGAAGAGTTTATCTTGAGACTTCACGCCCACCATAGGATCTGGATCTGAATCAATGAGTCGCATTAAATCTCACAATATCTTAAGGAATATTCCTTTTCTTATGAGATAATGTGACCACAACATTTTTTTGAGTCTCAAAATAGAAAGGAATATTCAAAAAGTTTTATGAGAATCCACGATTGACTTAAAACACATAAAGATCACATGACTTAAGAAACTTAAGTTGCATGAAAAAGGTAACTACAAATTAGAATTTGATTATGAAGAACTAGGGTTTTCTCTTGATATGAATGAAAAATGACCTAGGACCTAGGGTTTAAAAATTTAATTGATTTTAAGGCTCAAGGATCAATATTTATAGGAAATTGATAGCTTTCTGGACAGGTTTTGACCTTCTAAGCAAGAATAACAATAGGAACCTAAAATTTTTATGGCAAGATCTCAAAACTGGAAATACAGCCAACAAACCACATGTCTACCAAAGGTGGATCATCCTCCATTGTAAAATGAAGTATGTGCAAACATGTGCAAAAATGAGAGGATGATAATGTGATAAGAGAACTAAAGGTGGATCTCATACATAAAGTGGAATGAGATAACAACTATCACCACCTAAAGTAGAATTATCCTACACCATCTTCTAAAATAAGATGCAAACTCCTAGGTGTCTCATATGAAAACTACTATACAATGCATTATCCTAAGTAAGCTTAAGTAAAGTGTAATTAAGAATATTTAAGTACACCAACACCCCCTTAAGTGCATCTTAGGGGAATGCACTTAAACTCACCGTAGATGTCTAAAAACATCCCTTAACACTCTTATTAATTTAATTTAATTTAATTTAATTAATATTACCCATGTAAAATTATAATTAATTATATTCTCCTACCTATTTAATTAAATTTATTTAATTAAATCTGGTTCATCTTCTATCGTATCTAAATTTAATGTAAATACCTTTCCCCCTAAATTTATTAAATTTAATTTAAATACATTCCCTCCATTAAATCCACCTTTAAATAAATTTTATCTTATTTATTCCTCCACATTCTAATATTCTACTAAGATATGATTAATCTAAATCTAATTTGGATTAATCCTAAATCTAGCCTAGATTCCTAATCTATACCCATCACTATCCCTCTTAATCTTACTCCTCTAATTAATCTTAGATTAATTAGACTAATTTTATAATTCCTACAACAATTAACCTCCTAATGGTGCTCACACAAGTGTGAGCACCCCTCCTATGGGAGTTGTCTATTCCCTTTTCCTAAAATGGCCCAAGCCATTTATCTTGCATCTTGTCTCCCCTTTCCTCTTTGGAAGATGCTCAACATGTGACCCACTTTGTCTCTCCCACCCTCTTACACTTGTCATTGAGCCATCATTTTCAAGATTTGTTTACACATGTGTGAGCAACACTCCCTCTTGCATGCCCACTCCTTTATCCCATATAGAATCAATGTGGATGCCACACGCGATCCACCTCATCCAAGACCCCCAAAAATCTATAAATAGGAGGCCTCACTTCATACAAATCATCTCTCATTTTATGCATTGTTATCATGATAGTTTCATTCTAGGATCTTTCTTAAGTATTTTAGCATTTTGTTGCAATATTAGTTCATTTGAATCTAGAAATTACATGCTAGGTAAATGGAAATTAATCTTAGTTTCATTTGATCTTTCATATTATTCTAGTTTAGTTTGTCATTTTCATCTTCATCATTTGGTGAAGGCTTGAGACAAGTTCCTCATACTTGTTCTTGAGTTCTTCATCACATCAGTAGTTTGCATTGTAGGATTCACTCCATAGTAAGAAATAAATTAATAGTGGGATTTATATTTTGTGTTGGGAGAGCACACCTACATTCCTCTCTAAGAGTAAATCAAATAAGTCTTGTGTGCACTTGTTTGAGCTCATTTGAGGTTATGTTGGAAACTTTGTGTAGGAACTAAGTTTTTGATATGTTAATGTAACTTGTATTATTTTTATCTCTAACATTTGCATGTCTGAGCTTGTTCCACATAGGTAGGTTTCTTATCATACACATTTTGGCATGCCCTATAGGACCCACATCCCTAATAATTTAAGACTTTTTAAAAATTTCTACCATTTTCTGGACCCAGTCACGTATTATCGCCTGCGATCTACATAGAGTCATCTACACTCTAAGATTGTCATTTGCGCTATGAAATTTTCATCTGCATAGATCATCGTCTACGCTGCAATATTTTTTGTCTGCACAGATCATCATCTGTGACCTGACATTGTCATCTCCACCCTTTCTGATTTTCCAACTAGTTCTTGTAGATGGTTATTTTTGGACGGTCTCTTAAGGATTCTTGTGTGCCCTTACAACCAATTTTAGTATCAAAAGTATAAGTTACATACTCTTATTTTCTTACACTTAAGTTACATTTTATGTATATACTTTTAGGATGTTTGAGAGTGGTTTCATCTTCATAGGAGTTAAGATAAAGATTTTAGTTTTTGAGGGATTTTAGGAAATTTCAGAACACCAAATTTCAGGAGTCAACATATTGTTTCTAGTGTGAGTCTAGTGGACTATTGATTGTAAACTTCTGTCTCCACCCTGCTTATTTTTGCTGGCTTCAAGTGTTACTAATCTGTTTGTCTTTTTGTAGCATTTCAGGGTTGAAGACTTTAAGATTACTATTTTTTTCATGCAGGTTTCCTTGGATTTTAATGGATTTTGGGAATGAATTTTTATGCTTTAAACACTAGTCTTTGAATGCGTGTTTCTTAAAGAAATTAACCAAATCCAATTTTGAATGCATAAGAGAATGAATCTCACAAACTCTTGAATGACTTAAGGAAAAAAATACACCTTTCTTACATGCTTTCCTTCTTGATGTGTGGGAAATAAATTGAACTTTCATGCTTAACCATTCTATAGTGTCTTTTTCTTAGGTAAATCACACTTAGTTTCTTTAATTAGGTTCAATTTGGAAAATAAACTCTTCTTGGTCTGTTTGAAGAATTATTTTTCAACACCTCTTTTGAGCTATTTTTCATTAGATAGATCCCTTAATTTATGTGATGCTAAGATTAAACTATATTCGTATTCTCTCCCCTTGCCTTCGTGGAACTTGGGTGAAGAGAAATCTTAGCTTAATCTAGCTTCTAGAGAGGTCTATCTAGAGGATGGGATTCCCTTTTAGAGGATGACCTCAAATCGGTAAATACCCTGGCTGGTATAGAAATGCGACACTGAACAAAAACTTGTCTCAATACCACCAAGCTTGGGTGTGGTGTGTGGCTGATAGTTTAGATCGGGCAAATAGTGCCTAAGGAGCTGACATGGTCCATTAGAGACTTAAGTTTCTCAAACACATACAAACCAATTGGGGGGACACAATAATGTAGAACTTATGGAAATACATATTGTCAATTAGTGCCAAAACACTTAGTCATTCATATGATTACAGTGTTAGCTGAGCCAATAGCTGCATTGTTGACTGAGCCAAGTAGTTACAGTGTCGACCGAGTAGTTAGTTCCAAGTAGTATCACCCGATTCATCAATGTTACCTGAGTTGCATACCATCTCCGAGTGATCAATGTGGTCTAAACACCCAGATTCAACTGAGTGCCAGAGTTGCCAAGTTCACTATATCGCTCGAGTGTTAGTATATCACCCGAGTGGATTATTGGACCTGAGTATCAACATTGGGCTGACTTGGTTAATATTGTTTGATACTATTTAATATAAGTGTAGCCGAATTATAGAGGTAATTTATTTGGAGAAGTATATATGTAAGACACTTTGTTTATCCAATGTAACATCAATCATCACAACAACATTGAATATATGTATGGATGCAAATATGAAGAGGGAAATTGATTAGAAGGCTACAAAAGTTATAAAGGAACAACATAGACTCATCTATCACATTCAGTGATTAGTATTACATCAAAGGATCTTATTTAGAAAATCAAAGTTGCATAATAGATCATTCACTGGTTCATCCTAACAGGTTTATCAGTCAAATCCTTTAACTGGGTGGACCTAACAGTCCTTATCAAATCTCCTAACAGAGTGCATACTTTAATTTATTGTATAAATTCTTTCACAAGGTGGACCAAATAGTCCTTATTGCTCCTAACAAGGCAGACCATCAGAAGTGGTCAATTGTAAGCCTTAACCGACCAACTTTATTACTACAGTTCTAAAGCTTGTGGGTATCATCCCCACCCTAGTTTTACTTTCTATTTGGAAGGTTTCTTGGTCACCATATCTTGTGTCAAGTGTTATTATTGTTTATTGATTTTCTTTTCCATACATACAATTAGATTAGACAATCTAATAAAGGATATAAGTAAAGAATTTTTATTGGTTCCTGATTCACCCCCCCCTTTCAGTCACCTAGCCTATAATATATTTCCAACAATTGGTATTAGAGAAAAGGTTCTCTTATCACAATTTTAACAACTTGAGCAAAGATCAGAGGCAATGGAAATATACAGAATGGAGAAAGCCATTGAAAATAAAAAGATAGATCTATAAATGGCCATGGATCAAATAAAAAAACTCAAGGAGCAGCTCTCTCATTCCCTCAAAAGAAGAAAAGAATTAGTAGTGCAAATGAATGGCAAAGGTTACATAGAAGAAAGAATTGAATATTTATGCAAAGAAATAAATTCTGAAGAAGATGATGTAGCCATTCAAGACCTACTTGCAAAGAATCTCACTTTACATGAAGAAGTCAAAAAGTTGAAGAGAGAATAATAAATTCATTCATTCAGAATATGTAAAGTCATGGAACAGTAAAACCAAGCAGAAAATGACAGCAATATGGCACAAGAAGATAAGAGATTGCAAATTACAAGATTAGAGGAAAAGGAAAAAGAAAAAGAAATCCATCATTTGTCACTCTAGGAAGAAGATATGATAAATCAACTCAATAGTGCAAATCAAGAAGTTATCAATCTGAGGATTGAAAATGAAAGACTGTAAAATGATCTCAAAACTGAAAAGAAAACTAATGAGAGTATGATGAATTCACAAAAAAGTATGGATCAGTTGAAAAAAAAACTCAATTCAGACATCATGGAAAGACTGGATTAGGTTATACTGAACAAGGTGAATCCTCACATCAAGGAGCTCAAAAGAACAAGAAACCTACTTGTAATCACTATGGCAAGTTAGGACATATATCAAATAAGTGTTGGAGCAATGGGAAGTCAAATTTTAATGGTAAGTGCTACAGATGCAACAAACATAGACATAGGGCAAGTGAATGCACTGAGAAACCTAAGTTTGAAGGAAAATGTTTCAATTGTAACAAACAAGGTCATAAATCCACAGAGTGCAGAACTAAGAAGTGGAACCCTGCTAAACAATTAGCTAAAAAATTTTTTGGTTGGGATTACAATACATGGAGCACATGTTTTCATTGTGGTGAGTATGAGCAGATTGGTGCAAATTGTGCAAAGACTCACCTCAGAAAAATGAATCCTACTAGGAGATGTTATATGTGTAAAAAAATTGGTCATCTAAGAAAGAATTGCACGAATAGAGAAAAAGTGGATACTGGTTTTGAGAAAGGCAAAGAAAAAGTTTCTAAAATCAGAACTTAGATGAGTCAGCAGTGGGTAAGGAAGTCTCCTGATAATTTAGACCAAAAAAATGAAGGAACAATTGGCACACAAAATGGTGAGTTTGGTGGATTCACCATCTCTGAATAAAGATGTAAGGAGACAACAAGAACTGTGCATACAAGTCATCATACATTAGTTTCAGATATGCTAGCAATTCCAAATATGCATATTGATGCATTGGGACACATTATGGTTCTAACCGAGTTAGGATCTCAGTTACAACTGAGCTACTCAGGCTTAACTGAGTTAAGTCAGGTTATATGGTTTCAAACATGTGAAGTTAGTTTTTTCCGAGCTTCCAAGTAAGCCTGGGAGAACTAATTGAGCTACAATAACTACTATATACGTAGCATTTAATGAAAATTTTATGGTGAAATTTCTCATAAATGGTGAAATCAAAGGGTTATTTTTTTACCAAGGTTTACTACTTGTAGAGAGATTAAGAGCTTATAGAAATTTCAGAGCAAATTTTCATTTGGAAGATTTAGTTGTAGAAAAGTTTCATCAATCTTCTGAGTGTTATGGAATCTTCATCCAATAGCAAGATCAAGAAGGGATCTAAGATGTTAGTGAGGAATGTATTCTGCGAACTGCCAAAGTTCAAACTTCATCTAGCGATTGCAGAGGAGATAGATCCAATGGGAGCCCATTCCCAAATTCCTCCTAAGATGCTATTACTTCACGACATTCAAAGTTTATATCATTGCACCATTTAACATCTAGGCACATTAGAGATGAATCAAGCATATGAGGCACTTTGTGTGGGCAGAAACCTAAAACTAGAACACCAGCACCTCAAAGTCAAGGGTTTAACCCATATCTTGAATATGCCAAAGAAATTTCAAATAAAGTGGGTTAGGTTTATTCTGAGCCGTATTCATGACTTACATTTTTGGTTGGAGCAACCCATGAAAATCACTAAGTTGATGGTACACCAAGTGATAGGGTACCTAATGCTTGACAAACTTAAATTGACTAAAACCCTACCCTGAGCTGATCTATCTAAGAAGACTCTTTTTGAGTCGGATGGAAGAGGTGTGAAGTTTAATAGAGTCACTGACATGCAGCTAAAGTTTAGAATTCATGTGATTGCACATAAGATATACATTTCAAGCTGACCAAACAGTGTTCCATGTGAGGCTATGGACTTGACATACATAGTGGTGAAGAACAATCTATCGTTCGACCTAGCTGAGTTGTATCTCATCCAATTGAGAAAAAATATGGAGAGCATTCGGGAATATAAGACCAATCCATGTAAGTTTGGTTCACTCTTGGTCTGCTTATTATTTTATGTTTAGAAGTTTTTCCCTTCAAAAAGGTACAGTTGTATGGAAGAAGGATAGGCCTATAGTTTATCAGATAAATGAGTTTATAGAAGAATTGGGAGATAATTTTGAAAGTATCATGGATGCTTAATTTGAAAGTTTCAGAGAGAAAATGTAGAATAGATTCATAATTCTAAAACAATTGGTTGAAGACTATAAGGATGATATATGATTCCTAGTTGATTGTGACAAAGTGCACATTCAAGCATTCAAACCTAGGGTTGCATGGGTAAAACTTCTTGCATATGAGGTTAACATAGATGAGACCAAAGACATCATTGAGGCTCTTATTAATGATCCTTTTGATCCTAAAGAAACTTATTTTTGTACTTATGAAGAAGCTAAGGGAAGAATAACATTGGAAATAGAGATTCCCAAAATCTTGAAGAGAGGAAGGAAGAGAATTGAGAAGCTTGGAAAGTAATATGGAAAGCCATCAAACTCTCCTCTTTCAATCACTGAAAGAAAATAGGATGACATAAAGGTAGAAGAAGAAGAACCTAAGAAAGAAGAACAAGAGGTAGAAGCAGAGCCTTCTAAGAAGAAGAGGATATCCCCCAAGAAAATTGATGCAGTCAAGGTCGGAGGATCCAATAAAGGACTATCCAAACTTGTAGCCAACAACAAGAACACACAGCGAAAACTACACAACACAAGATATAACAATATTAATTTATATTATCTCATAATTCCAATTACATGCAACATGCCAGGCTATAATGCCTTCCTAGTTAGGGCCAATTATATTAACAGATTCAACAAGATCTTGTAGGATCTAACTTTACCATCTATCCTATAGCTAAGTGGAAGAAACAAAATCTAAACTTATGCTCGCAAGCCACCAAGCAATCTGCAGTCTTTGTCTACCCACTTAATACAATCTATAGCAACTTAAAATCTTTTTGATGACATGTAACTGATTGAATGTTTGAAGATGTTAAGTTGATGATCATGCAAGGCATTAAATCATTTAATGTATTGTATTATCATTGATGTCAACTTAATATAATCTATATGGTCATGAAGATACTGCAAAAGACTTCAGAGAACCAAAGAATCAAAGGCTATGCTATCAGTAATGCATACAAGTCAAGTATTCACTAAGTGACTGTATACACCGACGGAGTGCACCCAACGGTTAGAGTAAAAGAACAAAGTCATAGTGTTGCCCGACGAGGAAATGCACAAAATTTTTGACGAGAAGAGTTACAGTGTTTCCCAACAAACAAAAGACAGAGTAACCCAACGGAAATAATTTTAGTGTTGCCCAACGAAAAAGAAAAGGATGGAGTGATGACATGTAACTGATTGAATGTTTGATAATGTTAAGTTGAAGATGATGCAAAACATTAAACCAGTTAGTGGTTTGTATTGTCATTGATGTCAACTTAATATCATCTGTACGTTCATGTACATAATGCCAAAGACTTCAAAGAATCAATGGAATAGAGGTTATGCTTTCAGCAATGCATAAAATTCAAGTACTCACTAAGTGACAGACAACACCAACGGAGTGCACACCATCGATAAAGGCACAAAAAAAGTCACAGTGATGCCCGACGAGCAGAAGAAAGTGTTGCTTGATAAAGCAGAATCACAGGATGTCTGACAAGCTGAAAATAGTGTTTCCCAATGAGAAAGATCCAATGATGCCTGATGGACGGAGTTCCTGAAGCTAATTGAAGTTACACTGATGGAATTGGCAGTTGTCACCAGCGACGAATTGTAGAATTGACTGACATAACAGAGAGATTAGAAAATTACAATATATCTAGCTGGAAGAGATTAAGGATAGACTTAACTGATTGTTTTATTTATTTTATTCAACCACAGTTAAGAAATTGATTTATACAGTTGGCAAGAAGATAACTACGAGATAAATCAGGAGTTAAAGCCATAAATCAAATTGGCTGGATTGTTTTTCACACCAAGAATCAAGAATCAGAAATAAAGGAATATCGTGTCTATATAAGAGACAAGCATAATTCATTTTCGTAAGCAATCAGATACATGGGGGAGTGAATTGAAAGAAGATGCTGAAGAGAAGCTGCTGAAGGATAAACTTCATACAGTCCTGATCAATCAAGCTAAGGGAGAGCTAAAGAATTCTGTAGACACCGACGAATAGTGAAGCACAACATCACAGACCAGAAAGTGTGAAGTAAAAAGGAATTGAATTGATACATTGATTAGAGAGGTATTGTATGTAAATAGATCTGAATATCTGTAATTCAAAGTTGCATTAGAAATAGGTCATTGTGTTTTAGTTTAACCATTGAAGCATTAAGTCTCTTAACAAAGCAGGACTTAACCATCTTCTATAATTGAGGTATATCCTAACAGATTACCAAAAATGTTGATTCATGATAGTAGCATCGGTCTTACCTAAAGCCTATTGACATTCTCAGAAGGAGGCTGATTCAAGGATGGTAGTAAGATTAGCATAAAGCCTATTGACAGTCTAAAGGCTAATTCAAGGATGGTAGCATAGATGCCAGACACTAAGTGACAATCTATGTATAAAAACCCTCTAACAAGGTCGCACTTAACCATGTGTTTGTAACCTTTAACAAGGTTGGCTCCTAACAGGGATCACTTCAGAAGAGTGAAAATTTGGGGTATCGGTCCCAGTGGTTTTTTCCCTTAACACGGTTTCCACGTTAAAATCCATGTGTTATGTGTATGGTTTATTACTTTATTATTTTACATTTCACATATGCATTTCTGGATTGATTGGTTTACTCTGCATATTTACTAAGCTTCAATAAATAAGTTTTATTGCTTATCGATAATCAAGGAGAATAAGGACAGACAAGGTAAACCGACAGACAGTTAATTATTTCAAGTATTTCAAGGCATACATCTTGTAGGGACTTAATAATCTAAGGTGTATTGATTAGTTGATTAAAGTTTAAAGAATAAATTTTTGAGGCCACTGATTCACCCCCCCCTCTTAGTTATTACTAACAATTGGTATCAGAGCTTGTGTTCTTAGAAGGAAGGTTTCAAGACCTAAGTAAAGATCACAAGATGAACAGACAAGATGTGCCCAAGTTGAACAAAGACAACTTTGCTTCATGGCAAAGCAGAATAAGACTCCACTTATCAGGTATTGGCAATGATATTCCTTAATACTTAGATACTGAATATGTGTTGGCTACAGAATTATTGACTGTAGATCAATTAAGAGTAAAGAATGAACATAACTACATGGTTATAGAGCTTTCTTCCTCACTCTCTGATGCTAAATTTGAGGATGTCAAAGATTGGAAAAATACAAAGACAATATGGGATAAGCTAAAAAATGTACATGGAGGTGATACAAATGTTCTAAGAGCCAAGGCAAAAAGCCTTAGAGGAAATTTTGATGATCTCAGAATGAAAGAAGGTGAAAACTGTTGGAATAATGATACATTTGGCATCAGTGAATGCACTTAGTGAAAACACTTATTCGGTTTTGAAGTGCTTACCGAGCTCATCACTCAGTCTACATCAGTTACCGAGCATTCAGTAAAGATCACA
>MU224882.1:3707865-3727996 GCA_018584345.1 Thuja plicata | reverse complement strand
AAAAGCACTAGGGCCAAAGCACTCCAAAAGGAGTGTGCACAATTCTATCCATGTTGGGTCTACATTAGCCTTGATGTACCAACAGAACCATTGAAGAGCTTCATGTTCCAAATGAAAAGATGCAAGCAAGACTTTGTTGTTATCCAAAGTATTATGCAAGCTGAAATACTGCTCTGCCCTGTAAATCCATCCAGTCAGATCAAAACCATCAAAGTGAGGAAAATCAAGCTTTGGTACATGAAAATTACTAGAAGAGAACCCAGCGTCTCCAGAATTGTTTCGGTTCATGGCTGAATGCTGAAGAGTGAGACCAAGAAATTTGTCATCCAGGTCTTGAAGTTTGGTTTTGAGGGATGCAAGTTCCTCCTCCATGATTTTTTCTCCTCTACACGTAACAACCATAAAGAATTTTTTTTTTTTTTTTTGGAAATGGGTAGAAAATGAGAAACAAAAACTTTTTCAGTTAGTGCAAACTTGGATTTGGGCAAAACTCATATGGGAAATGGGTGTTTGACGAGTGGTTGGACACTTTATGATGAAAAGGGAAAAATAAAAATGAGGGTTTCAGGGTTGGGGAGGCAGAATGAGATGAGCGGTCCAAGAGGGACAAGGGAGGAGGATTAGGAATTGAACCTTGTGGCCCGGTTTGGTGGTGATTGGATGAGAAGTGAAAAAGATAGGGCAAACCCTAAAATTAGATAAATGAGGGATTTATGGCTTCGATATGTAGAATTTGGGGTAGGGTCGTCAAGGAAGGAAGTATGTGGAATGGTATTTCAGGGGTTCTGATAAAATTTGAGAGGAAACGAGAAGAAATCAAGGAAGCTATGGCTAAAAAATGAAAAATCACTCAAATACTGAATAACTAAAAAGAAGTATTGCAATAATAAGAAATACGAATTGAAAGGAACTTGAAGGCCACAACGAAAATTTTTTTTTGACATAATTTCCACCTAGTGAGCCCAAGAAAGTGCTCTGATACCAGATGAGAGGAACCTCCTACATCAATATGGTGAAAATGCATGAAATAATAGAATATAGAGCAATAGTAGAACTCAGAGTGAATCTATTGATCACGGGCCACTTTCAGGGGGTAACCTCCTTTGAGCAAGATCAATACAATAAATTCGTTGGTACCCATCAAAGGCCTCAACATACACTTATATACTAAGTACAATCTAGAAAAGTAATACTACCTATGCATGTGGGATAATAAAATATACTCATGGGATGAATTACAAAGCCTATGCATCCAACAACACTACACTAACAAAATAAACAGAAGGAACACACAGGTTCCTAACATAGGGTAGCTGGTTGACCATTACTAACTATAGCCTGATATTGAGTTAACAACCTTTGGATTTCTAAAGGCAACTCTTCTCTTTCATTCCTTTTCTCACCTTTCAGTTTTAAAACCAAAGAAAAGCCTAATCCATCTCCTTCCAATGTTTTTAGGAATTCTTTCTCACCGACCACCAGTAGGTTGGGACCTCTTTTTATTTCCTTTTCTTCTTCCAAGATTGACTGTACCCTGAAAGTCATTCCATCTTTCTTGAAGGAATATGGGTTCTCAACTCCATTGTGGACTGCACATCGGTCATACTGCCAAGGTCTACCTAATAGTAGATGACACACATCCATGGGTAGGATATCACACAAAATTCTATCCTTATATCTCTCTATGGACAATTCTATCCAAGCTTGTTCATTGACTATTACATGTTGATCTCTATTCAACCAAGTGACTTTATAAGGATTAGTGTGAGGAATCCTTGTCAATTTTAACTTCTCAATAGCTTCTAAAGAAACAATATTATCAGTAGATCCTAAATCTATGATAACTTTATAAACCTTACTGAGTATTTTACAATTGACTCAAAACAAAGATCTTCTTTGGCTTGGCTCTTTTTTGACAGGATCTTTTAGGAGTGTTCTCCGAACCATCAAATGCTCTCCCATCTCTGATCCTATGGGGATATCTAAAGTCTTGCTGCTAGAAGACTCTTCTTGCACATAGTTATCTCTTTTCTCTCCTCCTTGGGAGGTAGAGCTCTTTGAAGGACACCGATATGCAGGATGCCCAAGTTGCTAACAATTATAGCACTTCATAGAAGAGAAATAAGATCCTCTTCCTTGGCCATCAGTCCTTCCTCTTGAACTATTATTTAGACCTCTTTCTCTATTGTAACCACCTCTAGTGTTACTGGATTCTCCTTGATTCTCGGTGAGTTTATTGTCACTCTGATTCTTAGCTTCAGGATTTCTTCCTCCATATCCTCTTATGACCTCTATTGTCTCTCCCTCTACCTATACTATTTGAGTCCTATTTCTATTTGAACTTCTCTTCCACTTTAAGGGCTAATTGATAGCATTGGTGGACAATCTTGGGCCTTAAGAGACTAATTTCTTCTTGAATGCTCCATTTAAGGCCATTTTGATATCTTTCCATTTTTAGGCTTTCTTCTTCCATCACATGGGACCTTAAGCATAGCTTATGGAATTATTTTGTATAGACACTGACCTCTAAGTATTTCTGCCTCAAATTCTGCCTTTTATTATGTAGTTGCACTTCATAATAATTAGAAAGATAAGTTTCTTTCATCTTTTCCATCATACCTTTCCAACTAGTTATGGGATTCTTGCCTCCCTTCGTCCTTTCATCTTGGACAAATTTCCACCAAGTGAGGGCAGCCCCTCTCAATCTTGTCTTGGCTACTCTAAATTCCTAAGCTTCGGTCACATTATCACAATCAAAGTGATTTTCAAGACCTTCTATCCACTCCATGATTAATTTTGTATCCATTTTGCCACTAAATAGAGGCACACCTTCTAAGGACTTACCACTCATTGCTTTTAGTGCTTTCAAGAATGGTTCTTCTTGAAGTATTGGGTCTGGGTTTGGGATTATGTCCTCCTCAACCATTTGTTTACCCTTCTCATCAACTTCCTTTATCAGTTCACTGACTCCTGTAGTTTGAAGCTGCACTTCTTCCATTTTATACGCCATTTTGGCTAACTGCTCCTTCAGGAGTTTGTTCTCCTCTCTTTTCTCATCCACATTCCTTTCTAGCTCGGCGTTGGTCACCATATTGGATGAATTCAAAGACTCTTCTAAAAATCACACCCAAAAAACACAAGCCCAATTCTCAAACTTTCTCTGATACTAATCTAATGTAATTCCCAGGTCTAGTTGTTATCGACAGTCAGCTTGACTGTGCTCTAAGGTCTCTTGCATAGACCTTATAGGGTATTGTTTCACCCCATCTTGAGGAAGTCACTAAGATTTTCACCTCAAGTGCCCTAGACTAGTCTTACACCGTAAAGCTACTATTTCATGTCATATAACCCATTAGAATAGGTTCATTCCCCAAGCTAAACTGATAGTTTTCACCCAAGGAACACAACAACACACACTGCACATGGAATCCATTAAATATGTTCTTTCTTATTCAAAAGAACTAAACTATTATAGGATGATATGATCTATGTCTATCTCCTTCTCTAATCTATCTATATCTAGCTATCTTAACTACAAAATCTTTTCAACTATAAATACATCCATCAAAATATCACCCAAAATATCTGATACTCATGGACAACTTCAACCACCATGCAACGGTAGTCAAACTGAGAAATAAATGACCTTTCCAAAATAGGATTAGGTGTCCCTGATCCTTTCAAGAAAAAATGACATGTAGAGAGTCATTGTAAGTGACCCATCTGGTCACTAATGTCACCTCCCACATTTCCTGGGTCATTAATCGACATTACCGAGCGCCAGTGTTGACTTTTTAGAATAACAAAAATGTCATCGGTTTCCAACCCCGAGCGTTAGATCACAAACCCGACAACAAACATAGTCACCGATGGTCATCACCAACAAGAAAAATCGATGAACACTACCAACTAGCATCACTGAAAAACACTACCAACAAGCATCACTGACGAACAGGAACCATTGGGCATGCCGACGAGCAACACTGACGGACAATAGCTTGACTTCTCGCTTAGAAATGTTCCTAACCTTAGGTGCTCCTGCACCAATGCCTACTTATGCTATTAGAGTATCTTCCATTCAAGAAATGAGAGTAGTAGCAAATAGCAATGTTACTCTAGACAGTTTGATTGGAAGACTTATTTCATTTGAGATGAATAACTTTGATAATAGTGTCTTACCAAATATAGAGTTTGCATTCAAAACTTCTATGAGAATAAGTAAATCAAGTCATAAAAACACTATGAGAAAAGATAGTGATAGTGAAAGTGAAGAGGATGATCTTGATGAAATTGAAGCACGTATGGCTAGGAGAATGCAGAGAGGCAAAGGTAAATACAAAGGTAAATTACCACTTGTTTGTTTTAATTGCAAAGAGATTGGACACTTTGCTGCAAGATGTACTAACAGAAGAAAAGATGACAGAAGTAATGATAGAACATTTGAAAATAAGTCCGACAGAGGTGATTACAGAAGCTACCAACAATCAGAAAGAAGAGATACCCAAGACTACAAGGACACAGGAAAGAAGGCCAGTTACCTAGCAAAATGCAAAGATGATGAGACTGACACTGAATTTGATGAAGACATCGAGATGGTGTTTGTAGCAGTGAAAGATGATTCAGATGATGATGAAGAAAGGTATGTAGAAACAACTCTCATATCTAAAGTTAGTAAAAATGATGTTTGGATCATAGATAGTGGCTGCACTCACCATATGACTGGTGATAAGAAAAAGTTTGAGACTTTTGAATACTATAAAGGTGGTTTAGTAAGAATGGGTAATGATACACCTTGTCCAGTTGAAGGTAGAGGAACAATAATGTTGAATAACCAGATAAAATGTGAAAATTCTTATTGGGTAAATGGATTGAATTATAATCTATTGAGTGTTTCTTAGTTGAATAATTTAGGTCACAAAGTACCATTTGAAAATAAGATGGAAAAGATCTTCAATAAATTAGGAAATCTGATTGGTACCAGTGAGAAGATAAAAGGTAACTTATTCTATCTGAATAATACTGACACCACTTTCTTGATTGCTACAAATGAAGACATATGGTTGTGGCACAAAATATTGTGTCATGTGAATTTTGACAACATGATAAAGATTAGCAAAAAGAGAAATGTTAGAGGCTTACTGACGATGACCAAGCCCGACAACATCATGTGTAAGAATTGTCAAAAAGGTAAAATGACAAAGTCTATCTTTAAAAGCAAAACCCATACATCTGATGCAATTCTAGAATTATTCCATGCTGATTTATGTGGACCTATGAGGACAAAGAGTTATTATGGAGATAGATATTTAATTCTCTTTGTTGATGACTTTTCTAGAATGATGACAGTTATATTTCTAAAAGATAAATCATAAGCATTCAAGATGTTTAAATGGTACAAAGCAATGGTTGAGAAACAAAGTGGTAAGGAGTTAAAATGCTTAAGATCAGATAGAGGAGGGGAATTTACTTCAGATGAATTTACTAACTTTTGTAATGAGCATGGAATCAAAAGACATGTCTCTGCACCAAGAATACCACAATAGAATGGAATTGCTGAAAGAAGGAACATATCCATAGTTGATTGTGCAAGGACACAGATGATAGAGAAAGACATCACCCAAATCTTCTGGAGGGAAGCTATCAGTACTACTGTTTACAAATTGAATAGAGTACAGTTGAAGAAAGACACGAAAAAGACACCTTATGAGCTATGGTATGGATACACACCCAATGTAAGTTATTTCAAAAATTTTAGCCGTCAATGTTATATCTTAAAAGATGATAGAAATGGAAAAATTGACTCCAAGAGTGATGAAGGAATCTTTCTAGGGTATTCTACCAAGAGAAAGGCTTATAAATGTCTAAACAAAGCCTCTAACAAAATTGTTGAAAGTGCAAATGTAAAGATAGATGAATTTGGAGAGAAAAATGAAAAGGAAAGCACTAAAGAACCAAAGGACTATAATAGGTTTACTTACAATGAGGAATCTGACACTCTACTCTACCAAAAATGTAGATCTCCCGAGCAACAGATCATTGCACCTGAGCATCAGGCTGCAAATACCAATGATCAGAATATTACTCAAGAAGATGCACCAAGTGATGGAGAAAAAAATGAAGGACAAAATAATGATGATAGACAAAGGATTGAACCTGTACTTGCAAGATCTATCAGAAGGAACCATCCATAGGACCAGATCATTGGAGATAAGAAAGCTGGTATGAGAACCAGAAGTAAGTCTCAAAATACAAGATGTCTTATTTGTGATTATGAGCCCAAATCTGTCAATGCTGCACTAGATAATGATGAATGGATTAGAGATGTGAATGAGGAGATTGAACAAATAGAGAAAAACAAGACATGGAAACTTGTACCAAGACCAGATGACAAGAATGTTGTCGGTACAAAATGGATATTTAGAAATAAGTTGAATGAGAATGGATAAGTCACTAGAAATAAAGCAAGACTAGTATGCAAGGGGTATGCACAAGAAGAAGAAATTGACTATGGAGAAACCTTTTCACTTGTTGCTAGGCTAGAAGGAGTAAGGATATTACTTGATTATGTTGCATGTAAAGGATTCAAGGTATATCAAATGGATGTCAAGTTTGCATTCCTGAATGGAATACTTGAAGAAGAGGTATACATTGAACAACCAGAAGGGTTTGTTGATCCAGACAAAAGGGACATGGTATGTAGACTTCACAAAGCCCTATATGGATTGAAACAAGCACCCCAAGCTTGGTATGAAATACTTCATTCCTATCTTATAAGTATTGGATTTGTAAGGACTAGTGAAAACAGTAATCTTTATTTAAAGGAAGATACTAATGCTAACATTTTGATTGCTGAGATATTTGTTGATGACATCATATTTGGAGGTAATGATATGCTATGAAAATAATTTGCAAATGAGATGAGAAAATCATTTGAGATGTCTATGTTTGGAGAGATCAAGTTCTTTCTTGGTCTACAGATGATGCAACAAGATGAAGGTATTTTTATTACACAATCCAAGTACATCAAAGAAGTATTGAAAATATTCAAAATGGAAGAATCCAAACTAGTTGGATCACCGATGAAAACTAGATGTAAGCTGAAAAAGGAGGACAAGTCATCAGAGGTAAATCAACCTTTGTACAAATCAATGATTGGAAAACTCATGTATGTTGTACACACTAGACCAGATATTGCACATGCAGTAGGAATAGTTGCTAGATTTTCTGCTAATCCCAGGGAATCACATATGACTAATGTGGAAAGAATCCTAAGATATCTAAAGAATACCGAGGAATATGGCTTATGGTATAAAAGAGAAGACAAATTTGAACTTAAGGTCTTTACTGATGCTGATTGGGCTGGAAATCTTGATGACCAGAAGAGAACAACTGAAGGATAATTATTCATGGGTGACAGACTTGTCACATGGATCAACAAGAAGCAAGGATGCATCTCACAATCTACTACAGAGGCAGAGCATGTTGCTGGTGCTGCAAATTGCTCAAATATTGCATGGATCAAATAGTTACTAGAAGGTATGCATATGAAAATTTTAGAACCAGTAATTATCTATTGTGATAATACAAGTGCAATAAACATTTCTAAGAATCTAGTCATGCATGAAAAAACAAATCATATTGCCATCAAGTATCATTATTTGAGTGAACAAGTTAAAGAAAAGGAGGTGATGCTTGAGTATGTGCAATCAAAGGAACAATTGGCCAATATCTTCACCAAGCCACTGCCCAAGGATGCATTTGAATACCTAAGAAAGAGACTAGGGGTCAGACCCTTGTCTACTGGTCAGTAAGATGAATAGAAGGCTACATCAACCTACATATTATCAAAATATCATTCATGTTGATGCAAGCAGAGAGATGGACTACAAAGATACATCTATACACAACAAGTTATTTATCTACTCTGAGAAATAGCATTATTACCGATGGATTGGGAAATTCAAGGAATATATTATGAATAGAAAGGATCCACTTGAAATAACTGTCAAAAAATTGTTTGAAAAGATAAGATGTTTGGCATTAATGTCAAAGGGAGAGAGTTTTTTTTTTTTTTAAGGCAAAAGTGGGCTAGCCACTAAATATATTTATTAATATAAGCTGGTTCAAGAGCTCATCCAGGAAAGAACCAACAAGAAAACCCAGAATCCTTGCTCAATTACAATATAGCATAATGATGATGACAAAACAAAATATTTGAATAATTACATTCAAAGACGAGAGTGTTATCTCATTATCATATTGATAAAATGAGAGAGTTTATCCATTATCATCTCAGAGAGAGAAGCAATCAAAAAGGGAGAGAAAATACAAGAGAGAAAACATCGAATGACAAGAGCATTCAAAGGGAGAGAGTTTGACACAGAAGGTGAACACATCACATCAAGAGAAAGAAAGATTCTAAATCTATCCAGTGGAGGGATTGAAGATAGATGGAAAGCTGCAAGAATCAAATCAAAGTTATTTGAGCTTACCGAAAGCTAGACATTTTTAATAGTTACATTAGGAAAGGTTGATGAAAATATATATTTCATATTGTATTAGAAATAGTATAGTATGATAATGTAGTATGTTGCCATCAATGCCAAAGGGAGAGATTGATGACATGAACTGATTGAATGTTTAAAGATGTTAAGTTGATGATCATGCAAAGCATTAAATTAGTTAATGTATTGTGTTGTCATTGATGTCAACTTAATATAATCTATATGGTCATGAAGATACTGCAAAAGACTTCAGAGAACCAATGAATCAAAGGCTATGCTATCAGTAATGCATACAAGTCAAGTATTCACTAAGTGACTGTATACACTAACAGAGTGCACCCGATGGCTAGAGTAAAAGAACAAAGTCATAGTGTTTCCCGATGAGGAAATGCATAGCATTACCGATGAGCAGAGTTATAGTGTTTTCCGACAAACAAAAGATAGAGTAACCCGATGAAAAGAATTTAGTGTTTCCTGACAGAAAAGAAAAGGAAGGATATCCTGATGACAAATGAAGTCACACCGATGGAAGAATCAGTTATCACCAATGACTAACTAAAGTGTTGACTGACAGAACAGAGAGTTCAGAAAATGAAAAAATGCTTAGTTGTCAAGAAGCTAAAGATAGAGTTAACAGATACTTGTCATTTTTTTAATCATCCTGATAAAGCCAGAGATAAGTAATTGATTTAAAGCTGATTTGTCCAGTTGGCAAGAAGATCTCTACGAGATTAGAATAGAGATTTTCTTTAAATCTGTTGGCAAAGATTGTTGAACATGCCAAGATCAAGAAAGCCAAGAAAAGAGGAAATCATGTCTATAAGAGAAAAACTCAATTCATTATGAATTGTGTGGGGTGAACAAGAGAAGAGGAAAGATGCTAAAGAAAATCTTAAGGAGAAGAAAGTCTTCATTTCAGTCCTGATCAACAAGCTAAAGGAAGAGATAGATTATGTAGACACCGACGAACAGTGAGACAAGAATCACAGAGCAGAACAAGTGTGGAGAAAAGGTATATATTTGATTATATTGATATTCAGTAGCTTCTTCATAACCATCATCCATTCTTAGGCCTCTATGCAATCCAATATTTCTGATACCTTCTATGATTTTGTTCTTCATTTCTGCCATCTTAGATCTCAATCTTTTCATTATCCTTACTTCCACCTCCTTAGAAAGATCTACAATCTCCCTAGGGTCCAATCTTCTCAGAGGCATCTCTCTAGATCTTTGTAAACCCTAAGCTCCACAAGAAATGAACCAACAACTCTAATACCACTTGATGCAGTCAAGATCGGAGGATCCAATAAAGGACTATCCAAACTTGCAGCCAACAACAAGAACAGATAGCAAAAACCACACAAAACAAGATATAGCAATATCAATTTATATTATCTCAGAATTCTAATTACATGCAACATGCCAAGATGTAAGGCCTTCCCAATTAGGGCCAATTACATCAACAGATTCAATAAGATCTCACAGGATCCAACATTACCATCTACCCTATAGCTAAGTGGAAGAAACCAGATCTAAACATGTGCTCGTAAGCCACTAAGCAATCTACAATCTCTATCTACCTACTTACAACTATCTACAATAGCTTACAATCTTTCATCTTCTTAGCTTACTCTACTATCCTCTATCTATCTTCCCATGCCTCTGTTATGTCTATCGTCCCTCTAAACATCAACCTAGACTCTCTTTTATACACACTTGCCACAACTCGGCTTGTAAATAATAATTAAATGACCCAGTCAGCCATACACTCTACAATGAATAGATATTAAATGTACCAGTCAGTTGTAATTAATAAAAAAATACATAGGAGAACACATCAACCCAGATTTAGGTCTACACAGATCCCAATGAGAGACTCCACATTAATTATGCCACATAAATTAAATGTAGAAGTTAGCCAGATCAGGATAAACAACTCGAAAGCAGAAAACTAAGCAACAACAAAAACTCAGGAACAGAGATCACCGAGCAACAAAAAACAAATCGGGACAAGCATACCCGAGCAACAAAAAAAAATATCTCAAAAAAAGCATACCTAAGGAACAAAAAAACATCTCAGAACAAGCATACTTGAGCAATAGAAGGTAACTCAGAACACGCATACTTGAGCAACAGGGTAACGAAGTACTTAACTGAATAGTCTCCAAACAAAAGAAAACATATTTTTGGTTGAGCAGGATTTCCAACTACCCCAGGATGTTCTTGCATCAAAAACACCAAAGGTCTCTACTCCTACTTTCATTGCAAATAAACCCAGGAGATCTAGAAGAAAAATGATATTTCCCAAAGAACATGACAAAGAAGATATAGTTACATTCAAGAAGCCACCACTTACCTTTGAAAATAAGGTTGAAGAATTAAAAGGAGGTAGTGGTATGTCATGTATCAGATCACTTAAGTATGCTTCCAGAACCAAGGATGAGTAGAAGATAATTGAGGATGAATTATTAGTGAAGATGTCAAGATGGAAGTATGATCCATCTGAATTAAAATGCCACATGATTGAAGACCTTCTTAAGGCAATCACCATTCACTGGAACAATGCAGTCCAAATTGAAAAGGACATCAAAAAACAAACCTTGAAGCAAGTCATGCCTACTCTGAATAATAAAGAGGTAAAAGATGCCATGTGTAAATATGAGAGTAGACATACTCCAAGGTTTAGAACTTTTGAAATTTTGAGCAAGAAAATAGAGGATGTTGTGCAGACTGCAACCAAGTTGTGGAAGTCCATTTTTGAAAACAAGGAAGAAGATAAGAAAGAGGAAATGAGTATAGATCCTTATGTATAGGTTAAAGATGAAGAAATACTTGAGTTATAGACTATTGAGGAATCTAATGTACAGTAGATAGAAGTGGAAGTGATGACATCACTTCCCCAATCACCTAGTTTGAATATCTTATCTCTGAGCAAGGAAAAGACCACAGAGTCTACATCAAGTCTAGTAGGAATCGAGCATCAGGATCTACCTACAACTGAGCCAAGCCAGACTAAGTCATAGAAGGACACTATGAATGTTTCTACAGTTAGCATTGATTCCACAGTTGGTGCAAAGACAGTTAATGGCCTACTTCAACTGAACACTCAAAAAAAGGATGATGGAAAAGGTAAGGAAATCATTCCTTCACCTAATCCAAAGGTCAAGGGTAAACAAAAGGAAACAATAACTGATGAATTTTACCTCGAGGAAGACATTGTGATTCCTAATTGGAATCTTTCTATCCTAACAGTCGAGTAGATGGACATCCTTGGGGAGCTATGGAAGAAAAGAGAAAAACAACAGAAGCTCTGAGCTGAGAAGAAAAGGAGCAGAGTACTAGAGGACATCAAATGTATATTCCTTGATTCAATAAATATTGAATTCAATGAGGAAGACTCTATAATGGTCCAACTTTTTGACATAGTTCACAATTTTAGTCATGATCTTAGTGGTCAGGAAAAATTACTGCAAAAGGAAGAGAGAAAAATTGAGAATAAAGTTCTAGAGATTGTTGCAGGTAAGATTGCAATAGATCAAATGAATCTATCCACCATTATTAGCTCTCTAGAAACCACTATAAATAATGTTGTTGCATTATTTGTAAATTTGAGTGACACTTCAAAATTTACCATGGAAATAAAGAACAAGCTGACAAAGATTGACAATGATTTGAAGGCAAGTGAAAACTAGTTGACACTTGATCCAAGTTCAAGTTCAACACATTTTGTTAAGATCAAGTATTTGAATGATCTGCAGGAAGAACTACTGAGGGAAGAAGGAAGAACAAGGGAATCCCTATTAGTTATACACAGCTAACTCCTTCCTCATATGGATGTCATGCAAAAACATATTGCTCACACAAAAAAACTCATCCATGAAAAAAAAATTTCAGTTGCATAGCTTATGATGGAGTTGTATGTAGAAATTCAGATTGAGTTGCACATCCTAAAGGTGTTGCAAGACAATTGGGACAAGACTTTGTCTCAAATTTTGAAGGTACATAGTGATTTCCTTTCATATTTTAGTATTACCTTGTAGATATGCTTTTTGGCATTTTGTTAAAAACAAGGGGGAAAGATAGGATATATATGAGGAAATACATGTACAAATAAAAGGAAAATATATATTGCAGAGTTACAAAAATAGTTTTGAAAAAAATAAATAGAGACAGTTGCAGCTGATTTGCAGAACAACAGTCAAAACCGAGCTAGAACCCAAGCACATGGAAAGGGGGAGTTTTGACTTATCAATTTGTTTGATCAGAATTTTTGGTATGATAAGTGTTTTTGTCACTAATTCCAAAGGGGGAGATTGTAGACCTTATGGAAAGACATATTATCAATTAGTTCCAAAACACTTAGTCATTCATATGATTATAGTGTTAGCCAAGCCAGCAGCTTGCAGTGTTGACCGAGAGAAGTAGTTGCAGTGTTGACCAAGTAGTTAGTTCCAAGAAGTATCACCTAAGTCACCAGTGTTACCCAAGTTGCATACCATCTCCAAGTGATCAATGTGGCCTGAGAACCCAGTGCCAACCAAGTGCCAAAGTTGCCAAGTTCACTGTATTGCCCGAGTGTCAGTATATCACCCGAGTGGTTTATTGGACCTAAGTATCAACATTGAGCCAACTTGGTTAATATTGTTTGATAATATTTAACATAAGTGTAGCTGAATTATAGAGGTAATTGATTTGGAGAAGTATATATTTAAGACACTTTTTTTATCCAATGTAACATCAATCATCACAACAACATTGAATATATGTATGGATGTGAATATGAAGAGGCAGATTGATTAGAAGGCTATAGAAGTATAAAGGAGCAACAAAGAATCATCTATCACATTTAGGTGATCAATATTACATCAAAGGATCTTATTCAACAAATCAGAGTTGCATAGCAGATCATTCACTGGTTCATCCTAATAGGTGTATCAGTCAAATCCTTTAACCGGGTGGACCTAACAGTCCTTATCATATATCCTAACAGAGTGCATACTTTAATTTATTGTATAAATCCTTTCACAAGGTGGACCTAACAATCCTTATTGCTCCTAATAGGTTGGACCATCAAAAGTGGTCAATTGTAAGCCTTAAATGGCCAACTTTATTACTGCAGTTCTAAAGCTTGTGGGTATAATCCCCACCCTAGTTTTACTTTCTATTTGGAAGGTTTCTAGGTCACCATATCTTGTGTCAAGTGTTATGAATGTTTATTTCTTTTCTGTTCCATACATGCAATTAGATTAGCCAATCTAATAAAGGATATAAGTAAAAAAGTTTTATTGGTTCCTGATTCACCCCCCCTTAGTCATCTAGCCTATAATATATTTCCAACAAACAGATCTTACTAACAGCTTTAAATTAATAGCCTACTTGATTCACCTCCAAATGATGAATTATTATATGGCAAGGGGATGGAATATTCTCCCCCAAGATTCCCATCATATGTGTCTTAGGGTATTGTGTTGCGAAAGAGATCTTTGTAGCACAAAAAAAAACCTGGAAAAATGAAAAAAAATGCGCACCCTTTTGGGGGTGACACTGCTGTGTGAGCCGAAGAACTACCAAGAAATGGGGCTATAATATTTCATGCGAAGCCAATTATTTAAGGTATCTACTATTTGTACTTTCTTCATTGTGTTAAAACACATATTAACATAGGTGGCTTGAAAGAGTCACTTGAACATACAAACATCAAAAATTTCAAATTTTTATCAAATTCCCCAAAGTCATAATTGTTTGTCTCCTGCAAGGTTGATTTGTCTCTTGCAGGACTATTTTCAGACATGTGTCTTCAATAAATGTTAGTTATGCCCAAAATCTGAGTCAAGGTATACTTAGTATAGTCAATGCCTTTGATGTATATTGAAAATCAGATCTTGCCAATGAACAAATTGACCTAAAATAGTCCAAAATCAGCCAATATTATTCATCATCCCCTAATCATCCATAATATTCTAAATCATCTCCTTAATCCAATCCAAACATCCACCATTTTATCCTATTCATCTTTAATCATCCTTCATCTCCATCTATTAATCATCCATAATCTTCATAATTATCTTCCTTCTTCATTATTTTCTTCATCCTAATCACCTCTTCCAAGTTATTCTTATTCTTCTTAATCATTCTAATCATTCCTCTAATCATATTCATACCTAACCCATTTAGGACCCTCATCCTAATTAATTTGTATAATCAAATCAAGGTCCTAATCAATTATCTTATTCTAATATTCATTCTAATCATTGCATTATTACCCTAATATTCTCAATCATTCTAATAATTCTATCCTAATCATCCACAATCTTTCCAATCCTCATCCTAATCATCCTTCTAATCCACATCAACATCTTCTTTCTTAATCCAATCTAATCATTCATCTTCCATCCAACCTAATCACATTATCATTTTTCTAATCCAATCCACTTGTCAACCTCCTATCATTCTATGCAATTCTAATCCAATTCATCTTCCTCTTCATCCAAAACCAATCACACCTTAATTATTTCCTTGACTTCAAACATACCTTATTTTTCTTCTAAATTTCATCCATTCTTCACCCACATCACCTTTTAATTCTAATTTTCATAAAATCTTCTACTTTTGGCTTAGGATCACCATCATAATCCTTGGACTTTAATCCTAGTTATCTTGATTGAACCACATCCAACCATAGTCAAGCTTAATCCAAATAAAATAAAACTTCATATTTCACACCTTCGTCAAGATTTTCATCTCAAATATTAGGTTGAAAGATTTATCAAAGTGTTGCATAGACCCTCATCATTAGAAAAAATCTATTTTAATCATTTTTCTATTAGAACACCAGTCTATCTCAAGTAGTTAATTCTCTTTGTCATATCCTATTATGCTTGTGTTACTCAACCAATGGAGATGATGATGAAGACCTAGATCAGAGGTATACAAGAATTTAGAAAGGATTAGATCAGTTCTTATTTTTTCATTTATGTCAAGCAATTGATTTCTGGTTCATATTGAATTACCATATCTTTTGGAGTTGATTTAATTGGGAAAGTTAATAAAGATTAGACAATGATAAGGTACTATTGAGATAATTTTTTTCTACTTTAACAAGTCAGTATAACAAATTGGAAAAATTGGTAAGATAAATAGTTAAGTTATTGAGTAGAAATAAGTCTTTCGATAAAGGGTTGTGTAATTCGGTCAAGACACCGAGACATTGAGGCACCAAGAAGTGCATGTTAGTTACCAAACTAAGAGTTAGTTGTTGAGAAGAAAAAATATTGGAAACAAGGATAAGAATACATTTAATGGAAAGCCACACTAATCTAGAAGATTCCAAGGATGAAGAAGAAATTAGTTACGAGATCTACGCATGTGAAAATTCAAGGTAAAGATCTATGGTATAGATTAAGTAGAAAAAGTGAAGGTTTTAATTCTAAGAAAAGTGCAAGTTCTGAGTTGATATTGAAGCGATTCACCGAGTATCAAATTCACTGAATCAGTTCAAAAAGTTGATCTGACAACTGGGAGTGATTAAAGGAAAACCTAATCAAGGAGATTAAGAGGCAAAAATAGAGTCTATTTAAAGAATGAATTTGAATAATACAAGGGTTGGAAATTTGAAGTGTTGAAGTGCTACCGAGTGATGCAGTGAAGAGAAAAGAGGTCTAAATCTGAGTCTAAAGTAGAGATTGATGAAGTGTTTATGCCAATAGTTAGAGAGCGCATAAGGGATCTGATCAAGCAAGAGGTAGTTGCAGTTTAACAAATCATTTTATGCAATATTTCTTATTTGCATTTGTAACAGAGAAATCTCTTAACCGAGTGGACTTAATGAGCCTTATTATAAAATCCTTGAGAAAGGTGACATTCTAAAAGAGTGTTAAAATCCCTTTAAGAAGGCCACTCCTACCAGGGTGAAGATCTTAGCAGGTGTGAGGTAAATACCCTAATAGGGTCACATATAACAATATGTATTTTAATCTTTAACAAGATTTTCTTTTAACCTAGCATACTCCAGAAGAGTATTTTCATTTGTGGGTGACAATTCCCATAGATTTTTTTCCCAAATTTGGTTTCCTCATTAAATATGGTTTTATGTGTGTTTAATGTTTTATGTGCATGATATTTAATGTTTACGAAAGTTTTTATTTGATTTATTGAAGTTATTAGTGATTTGGTTTCTGTTGTAGTTTTGTTCTACCGAGTTGAATCAAGATTAAGTTTTAAAACTTTAAAGTATCATAGTTTTATGATTCACCCCCTCGAAGTAATCCACTAATTGGTACCATAGCTTAGTACACTAAGAGATAATTTTAAAAGACTTGAGTTAAAGATCCAGAGACGTATAAGAGGGAGGCACCAAAGTTGAATAAGGATTACGTATCTACATGGAAAAATAGAACGAGGTTGCATTTATCTAGGATTAGAGAGTATACACTATACTATCTTGACAATGAGTATTCACCACCGCCATTTGGGCCTTTGACACTTGAGAAAATAAGAGAAAGACAAGATCACACAAAATTTCTGATTGAGATATCATCTACTCTCATCGACCCAAAGTTCAATGACCTTAAAGGATGTGATACAACAAAACATATGTGGGTTAAGATTAAATTGGTACATGGTGGAGATCAACATGTTCAAAAGGCAAAAATTGAAATTTTGAGAGACAAATTTGATTCCATGAGAATGAAAGAAGGTGAAAATGTTATAAAATACATTGCAAGTATAAAGGAAAATGTGAATGCTATAAGAGGTGTTGGAGGACAGATAAATGAAGAAGATGTAACAAGAAAACTATTAAGGACATTGTCACCTATTTATGCCATCTGAGTATCTGCAATACAAGAAGTGAGATCCATTCCTCAGATGACTATTTTACTGGTTGCTACTATTGGTAAGTTGATTGCTATTGAGATTAATGATTTTGATAATAGTTTATCTACTACTGCTAGGATTGAGTCTGCCTTTAAATCATTTTTGAAGATTGGAAGTTCTAGGGAGTCTAGACCTACTGATGGTTATGTAAGGAGTGCAAATGAAATATTTTATAGTTGCAAGAGTGATTTAGAATAAATTTATGCTAAAGATGAAGAAAATAAAAGAGATTTTAAAGATCTACCAGCTAGAAGACTATACAGAGGTAAAGGCAAGTACCGAGGTAAGCTACCTTTGAAAGTTTTTAAATGTAACAAGATTGGTCACATTTCTGCTAGGTGACTTAAAAATGACAGTGATGAGAAGAAAGACAACCAAGATGATAATAAAAGAGAAAACAAATTTAGGAGATTCTGATATTTCAAAAACAAAGGCAAAAGTCATGCCATATTGCTAATGAAGGACTAACCGATGATGACACAAATGATGATGATGGTGAAGAAGTTGTCTATGTTGCTATCAAGGATAATTTTGATGAAGAAAATCAAGAAGCAAAAGACCTAATATCACATGTAAGAAAGAATGATACCTGGACTATAGATATTGGTTGTTCAAACCATATGACCGGTGATGCACTTAAGTTCAGTACTATGGAAGAACATGATGGAGGATATGTTAGATTCAGTAATGATGCTCCATATCTTATGAAAGGTAAAGGTTCTATAATTCTATTGAATAATACCAGATGTGATGATGTCTATTGGGTTGAAGGACTAAAGTATAATCTGTTGAGTGTAGCACAACTAAACAATACATGACACTGAATAGAATTTCAGAATGGAAATGTAAAATTTTTTGATCAAGAAGGAAGTATGATTGCCATTGGAGAACAATCTAAAGGTAACTTATTTTACCTTGGTACATCTAATAAGAGTTGTTTATATGCTAAAGTTAAGGATGCATGGTTATGGCACAAGAGGTTCTGCCATGTAGATTTTGAAAATCTAATTAAAGTGAGAAAAAAAGAATAGAGTTAGAGGTCTACTGAGATTGGAGAAACCTTAGAATGTCATGTGCAAAGAATGTCAAGTTGGAAAAATGAATAAGTCAAGTATTAGAAGTAAATCTTACATTACATAAGGAATTTTGGACTTAGTGCACATTGACCTATGTGGACCCATGAGAACACAAAGCTACTATGGTGATATATATTTCATTTTTTTTGTTGATGATTATTTAAGAATGATGTCTACCATGTTTTTAAAATAAAAATATGAAGCTTTTCAAATATTTAAGTGGTAAAAGGAAAGAGTTGAAAAGGAGACTAGAAGAAAATTGAAGTGTCTGAGATCTGACAGAGGAGGACAATTTACTTCTGATGAGTTTACACTCTTCTAAAAAGAACATAGAATAAAGAGACAAATGTTTGCACCGAGGATACCACAACACCACAACATAATGGTATAGCTGAAAGGAGAAAAATATCCATTGTAGATTGTGAAAGAACAATGATGATTGAGAAGGGTATTTCTCAAACATATTGGAGAGAACCAGTCAACACTGCTTTGTTAGGATTAAGTAATACTAATAGGGGGTGAATCAGTATTACAACACTTCAAATAAAACTTAAACCAATTCCAAATAAACCATAAGCATAATGAAATCAAAGGAACATAAACAAATAACACAGAACTCATAACACCATTATTTTTTGTCGAGGAAACCCTAGCCAAGGAAAACCCTGGTGGGGATGGTACACACAAGAATGCACTAAAGTATAATGTCCTTGTAAGGAGACCTAGCCTTGGTAGGAACTGAATATTACATAGTACAATTCCTTGTTAGAGGAATAAAAACCCTATTAAAGGTATACAACACCCTGTTAGGGGCCAACTAAGCTTAGAGCTCTTACAATAAAACTTCTGTTACAAAGTGTACTTTAATAATGAACACAAACAAGCATTTTCAATGCTTAGATGGTTCCATTCATAGTTCTCCAATGATCTCTATCATCCTCCGCTCTTCTGTTCACACATACACATCTATTCTCTCATCAATCTTCCATCATATCTTCTCTTTACAAAAAGTCTTCATATATATATATATCTTTCTCAACATCAAGTCAGCTCTCTTAACAATATCATATGGTCGGCTCTCAATAAAAAATAAATAATGTAAAGAGAAAATAAAAATTTGGCGCTCTTACATAACCAAAATATAGATTATCAAAAATAATAATCCAACTTAGTTTCCCAGGAGTCCACACTATACTCCTTAAATCATCACTACTATTCAATTGCTCTGTTAAACTATCCTGCTATCCATGCTTGTCTGTAAATATCTCTAACTCACTGTAGTCAACTCCAAAACTAAATAGATCTTAGGTGGAGGTCATACATACCCCACATTATCTTCCACTAAGCTCGCAAGTCATAACTCATTATACTCGATCTTTTCTAGCCAAAACAATACTGTCATACTATGTTTTTCTTCTTCTGTACTTAGTCATTTTAAAGACTGTATCTCCAAAACATAACTTCATTCCAAGTGATCAATATACCAGATATGTTACCATAAATGAAAACCCACAAGTGTCTCAAATCGTACAAAACTCATCACTTTCCAACAATCTCTCCCTTTGGCATTGATGGTAACACTTAGCAAAAAATGACTAAGTGTCCCAACTCAATGTCCTCTTTTTCTTTTTCTTTCATATATATATATATATATATGTGTGTGTGTGTGTGTATGTA
>MU224882.1:3671326-3682954 GCA_018584345.1 Thuja plicata | reverse complement strand
TATATATATATATAAAGGTCTTGAAGGTCCTTAATACACACACACACAAATAAATACATACAAAAATGATACCTTTAGACAATATGTCTGATATTAGAATCCTCATGTACTAGTTCATGAAATCATTATAAACAAACTATGAGAATTTGTTTATAAAAGGAGGAATTTCGATAAATTTTATATTTTTGAGACACAATCTAATCCTACACAATACAACATGTGGGACTTATTACAAATAGGGTTCTAAAATTTGTGTTCCTTACCAACTTTGCATGTCAAACACAAAGGGGTGTATAACATTTATATTTATTATGTTCATGAAGGGAATATAAAAAAAAATTGTTCTTTTCCTTTGCAATCATGAAACTAAAACAATCCAGATACTCAAAACTTACCATTTGCATTAAAGAACAAGTTTATAAGAAATATTTTAGAAGACATAAAACAACCTCTTTTAGCAAGTAAAATTTTTTTTTTCATCAAGATTTAAATAGACTTCCAATAACTTAGGACACATACACATTTTACAATACACATATTCTAAGTCATATTTCATAATAGTTGTAGTGTTCAATTTCCAAAAACACATTCAGACCCCTAGAGGAGATCTAATCAATTTCCAATATATTGCACCATTATTTATTAAGCTAGGATCCCTTCTTAATGCTTACTAGTTACATATGCACCTTTCCCAAATTTGCATGTCAAGAAGTTTCCATATAACATTTCAAACAACAATGTAAAAAGAGTTCTTTCAAATTCCTTATTTCATAATGATCATAGATCCATCAAGAGAGGAATAGGCACATGATTCCTACTACTATATTCACAACCACAACGTTTGAATCAATAACATTAACCAATGTACATAACTTTAATTTCTACCCTTTACCTATTTGTAATATTACCCTCATACACTTTAAAACTTTTGAGATAACCTTGTATCCAAGTAGAAATTGAGTAATGTACATAACAATATTCTTATAGCATTTATTTACCACAAAAACTTCTTATTCATAGTCGATCAATCACTTAATGTTGTTAATTACTACTAAGGTGTTGATCACAATGTATATAAAACTTGAATTTGTTTCCATAATACTCATCTAGGATCCTAACCACTCACTAGGCATCTAGAAATACATATATTCAATTAAAAAAACTTCCCTCATTAGTATAGATAATCCATTGTCATACATACTCTTCCCTATACTTGCTTGATTATGTTAACTTAACTCATTTTCTGTGCAAATTAACATAGCATGAAAAAAGAATATAGCTTCATAAAAAAGAGGTGGATAAAAATTCTTCTTCCTAAATGCAAATGTAAATTATAGCCTATGATAAAATCTTGGGGACATAGATCCTTCACCTAAGGGTTTCCTAATTGAGCATTTACAAATTTTCCTGATATATTATTGCCTTGTCTAAACAATTTTAGTCCTTCAAAACTTATTTCTTAGGAGGGAAGAGAGACACAAAGATAAATACATATGGAAATAAATTATTTGTTCCTTACCTTTCAAGTTCCTACTTCAAGAAGTCATAAGAGAGGGGAAAGAGAGAGATCATTCAAACTGTTATTATATATCAACTATCTATCACAACCTTGTTCAATTTTGCCTATTCGTATGGGAATTATCTATTCCCTTTTGCCTAAAATGACCCAAGACATTTCTATTGCATCTGGTCTCCCCTTTCCTCTTTGTAAGATGCTCAACACGTGACTCACTCTGGCTCTCCTACCCTCTTACACTTGTCATTGAGCCACCATTTTTAAGAGTTTCTCACACATGTGTGAGAAACTTTCCCTCTTGCATGAAAACTCATTTATCCCATGTGGAATCTATGTGGATGCCACATGAGATCCACCTCATATAACCCCCCTAAAAATCTATAAATAGGAGGCCTCACTCCTTGCAAATAATCTCTCATTTTATGCATTGTTATCATGATAGTTTCATTCTAGGAGCTTTCTTAAACATTTTAGCATTTAGTTGCAATATTAGTTCATTTGAATCTAGACATTACATGCTAGGTAAATGGAAATTAATCTTAGTTTCATTTGATCTTGCATATCATTCTATATTAGTTTTTAATTTTCATCTTCATCATTTGGTGAAGGTTTGAGAAAAGTTCCTCATACTCGTTCTTGAGCTCTTCATCACATCAATAGTTTTCATTGTAGGATATACTCTATAGCAAGCAAGAAATCAATAATGAGATAGATGCCAATGCAAGATGGGTCATGGAAACTAGTCCATGTTAGGTACCCATGTACAATATGAAAGTGCAAAAGATATGCAATGCAATCTCTCATAAAAGATATAGGGAAAACCACATGGAAAAAACCCTCCCAAAAAAGAGAGATAAAAAACAAACAAGATGCATCGATGGATGGAGTATTCAAGACCCCCCATTACAACATACATCATGTATATACAATCAAGAATTCCTCCATAGGAAGGAAATAAGTAGACGTGATATCCCCCCCCACAATTAATAATCTCTTGTAAGTAGGGTTAGTGTTTGAAGGCAAAACATATACCAATGCCTATAAACAACATTTCTCCCCTTAGGAAGAAGATATACCAAGTATAAATGCAAGAAGGCTTCCCGTTGTGGAGAGGAAGAAGGAAGGGGAATCCAAATGAAGTATGAATATGCCTCTGGAATTTGCTCATGTGTTTCCATGTCCTTTGTTGATGACGATGCCATGAACCAATAAGGAAAATACCCAATATAAGGTGACAAGCAAGGAACCAATGGTAACTAATTGTGATCAAGCTCCAAAGAAAAATATGTCTCGTTTGCATAGGAAGTAGGAAGAGAGACAAAGTAGCCCCCCTCAATGTAGAAGGTAAACCAATGGTAGATGCTCCTAGATCAATGTAGAAACTGCTCCATGAAAATTGAATGATGTTCCTTCTCTTGGGAAGAAACAATGTCACAGATATATCAATTAATCCTCCCCAAATTATTGGAAGAATCCTCCAAATATATGATGTCTCGGGAAACTGAATAGAAGGCTCTAACACATGAGTATAATCAACCTGAACCATGCAATGTGACATATCAAGTGAAGTTTGAGACTCATAAATAACCATCTCCAAAGACCCAAATGTCTTCTTTCAAGATAAAGAGACCTATTCCAAATGTTGTATCAAAGGATCCGCAATCATGTCAAACTCGAAAGAAGGATCAAGTGACGAATGAAGATGAGGGTCAGATTTTTCCCTCACAACAACTAAAGAAGGATCATCTTCACCGAAAGAGAAGATGAATGTCATCAATAATGTCTCCCAAATCCTCAATGTAGGAATCCATAAACAAACCTGCAATGTTCGTCAAGAAGTCATCCCAAGGAACTATATGTGGAAGATAAAGAATATCCTGCTACACTAAATCAAAAGCATCCATGGCTATAGAAATACAAGCATCATAAGAAGAAACAATAGAAATATCTCAATAGGAGAATCTGGAACCTATGAAGCCAATGAAATCTCCTTCAAAGGATCATCATCATGGGTTATTTGTTGTGAAGAAGGAAGAGGGGCATTGAGAGATGGTGAATAATCATGGTCAACATATACCTCACGAATATTTGTCCAAAGATCATGAGGAGTCTTCATCTTCTTTCCAATAAATGAATCCAAAGATTCTTCTTCAATATGGTAATAAATAACTTGGTAAATTTTTTACGAAGAGTCCCAAAAAATAGCATTGAAAGGATCATTGGGACTAGGAAGTTCCCTATGCAAATATGGAAATAGATTACGCTCACTAATATGAGCGAGAACTAGAGCACTTCATTTCTTATAGCTTCATTTCTCCAAAGTAATTAAATCACCCATGATTACTTTTCATAGCACAAAATGAGATCAAAAAATCATCGCATCCCCTTTAAATGCAATAAATCAAAGAACCCCCCCCCCAAAAATAGATGATTTTCCACTTGCTAAAATTGGCCAAAGTGGACTTATGATTTTGATGCTTACAATTGCCTTTATGAGGCCAAATGAGACTAAAATCAATATTGCTCATAATCAAATCTAAATCCAAGCATTACAATGATCATAAATGTCCAAAAAAGACATAAATCTGAAAGTGATATTTTTGCCCAAATAAGGCTAAAATCTAATAGAATATCTAGAAAGTACTCAAAAATTTATTCACTTAAAAATAAATGACACTTAAAAATGTGTCCGTATGAGCCCGAATGAAGCCTCTGAAGTTGCAAAATTCAAGATTGGATAGATATAGTCACCAAAAAATTGCAATTTCTGTAACATTTATGCACCTACACCAGAAAATAACAACACCATTAAAAAATTTAGGAAATTCTAGCCAAAATAAAAAAAATACTCTAAAAAAGGAGACTGTATGACCAAGTTATGGCCTCTCAAAGTCGAACTACAAATCTAAAAATGCAAATGGTGAGGGGTCCAAATTTTCAAACACATATAGTGTTAGCGGAGAAAATAAATTAAATTTGTTGTCCAAACGATCGTCGTAGTAGTTTAGAAAAGCCCAGTTATGACGATGAAAATGCCATCGAATTTAACATATTAGATTGATCACGCACGCTCTTGATTAAATTGACGGTTATATTATTGTCTAAACAAAACAAAAATGCCCATTTTTGACGTCCAAATGGGCGTCAAATCTTATCTATTGAAAATATGTGTGAGAAAAATATTACCTGGCCAGCTTACTCGGCTTGCTGACTATGTTTACTGCTAATGAAAATAGTCCATGTGTCTACTCTGAATTGGCTTTTTGGTTGAGGTGGCACTGCAGAAGGCTGACTTGGTGATACCATCATCTAATGAAGTCAAACCTCTGATAGGGCGTGGTCTTGTGCTAACTAGACTGTAGAGCGAGTCAAATGTCATCGCGTGGTTCAGAGTGTTGTTGGCACAGTAGCGAGTCTTTGAGTTGGGAACTTGACTCGCTGAGCTTGGCGATGAGTTGGGAACTCAGCTCGCCGAGCATAGTGATTTGGTAACTTGTCTCTTCTTCACTAAATTATCCCACATTTATGGGGGTAACAATATTTTTCTAGTTTTTATATGCCGCAACACCATCTATAAAATAAAGAGCAGCAGAGTGCTGGTCTGTTGATTGATTGTTAGTCTCCTGGCTTGTGTTATGTTGGATCTAGCTGCCGTGTACGATTTGATAGAAGGTTCTCTGTGCCTATAAATTGTATATCTAACAAATAAAGGGGTGGAGACCCCAACAAAACCCTAATATCTTCTGACGAAAAAATGCAGACGTGAGAAAATATTAATTATTTTTTTTGTAATTTTTGATGAAAAATCCATATTGTCGCTGTGCAAATTTGGCCAAGGGCTCGATTTGCAATTTTTTTCCTCAAATTTGACTTTCGCCTAAGATAGGCAAATTTATAGTCAAACTTCACTGGAATGGCCACCCAGACGCAATGGTGAGGTCAGATCTTTCTCTAGACAATCCCACAAGATTCTGCACCTTTGGATTTGAATCACAACCCTCCAAAAGTTGAAGCAAAAAGATCTCTAATGACTATCCAATGAACACTCCTATGGCTCTAATACCATGCAAGAATTTTCCTAATGTAGAGATGATGATGATGATTCTTCTTCTTCTTCTTCTTCTTCTTGAGCTATCTCCCTAGCTTGGTAAGAAAATGGAAGCTCACAACTAGCTAGTTGTGCCTCTTCCATAATTGCCAGTTGCTTGATATTTTCTTCCCTAGCAACAACTTACATCACAAGAAAATTCTCTTGTTTTTTTACTAGATCCTCTAATTGTTGTTCTTATTGAATCTAAGCCTCATAGGCAAGCTGATTTTCAATCGGTTATATTCCTACCCTTAATTCTTCTCAAAGATTCAACAGTATCTCCCCGGTGTTGAAATTTTCTAAGTTTCTCACATTTTGGTGATGGGCAGGAGGGTAAGCATGTTGATAGGTGCTAAAATAAGCCTCTTGTGGCTGCCGATAAGTATAAGGAGGTTTCCAAAAAGGCTTCATAGTGGTGAGTGGGAGGAAAACATCGTGAAACTGCTCATAGTTTGGTGTTGCAAGGCAATATGGAGCAAAATTGGAAGCATTTGTAGCTTGATATTTCTGATAGGGAGGCAAAATGATCTCATTTTCATGAAAAGGAGCATGGAAAATTTGTTGTCTGTAATATCCCTCTATACTAAAGCATAGTGAAGGAAAAAAGTCTAAAAGTAGTAGTTCCAATAGGAGAGAAAGATCTGTTCAAAATAGAGAACCAGGTACATGCATTTATATTAAGCCAAATAATCTAAACTACAAAGTCACGCGTCGCTTGAAAAATGCCTCTTAAAGGCTAAAAGTACTGAATAATGCACCAAATCTCTAGCTGTGAAATCTCTATCCCACTAGGCATGCTAGAAAAACTATTGATCCCTAATAGGATTATGCCTAAATAAGGGTAATTGGGAAGCTTCACAAGAGTGGGAAAAATTGCGCCTTGTTAAACAACCTCCGAGATTTTAGAAGCTAATTCTTAATACTAGTGTTTTTGAGAAAGGGGAAGGAAGAGAAAACACAAAAACTAGGGAGATAAGCATAAGCTTTAAAACCCACTGAATCTCCCTTCAGAAATAACAAGAACAAGGAATCCCAAAAGATCAAGAACATAAAATCATAGACTCTTCACTATTGAAGAGAGAAAAAAATGCAAAATTTGGATGGACATAGTGCAAAATATTTAGATCTCTTCGCGAGAAGCACCTGTAAAGGCTCGGAAGGTCTTGTCCCTATTATCTCACTAAAATAGCTATTCTATGAGAATATTGCTCACCAAAATGACATAGTATAACCCTAGATTACAAATATTGGAAGAGTATAAAATGTGGTTCAATAGCTTGCATCTATGAAATAATTATAAAATTCTAAAATAACAAATGATAGCATATGTCCCTCTAGAATGACACAACTTAAAATTGTTCACAAAACTAGAGAAAAACACACAGTAAAAGCAAACTGGCATAGTCCATTATGTCTCCTCTATTGATTATCTGAATACAAAGCTAGGGTTGAAGAATGATGCAATATATATTTCCTAAGTGTTCTTCTCTTTTAGAATGGTGAGCCAAAAACTCTGTAAAACGTCAAGATATTTTATTACAATGTGTTCACAGACTTTAGAAAGAGTTCTAGAACTAAATCTTATAAATGCAACCGAAAAGGGGCTTTGCATTTTTTTCCATGTGGAAGCTCATCTTGGTGGTTGTTGCAAGTGTCACAGCATGCTGATCTCTTTATCATTATTCTCCTTCACACGCATAACATGAGTGCCACTTGTTTCTTTTGAAACCTCCTCGCAATGGTGAGTTTCTTTTGACGCATGGAAAGAATTGATTTTGAATCAAATCTACCTTAGGATTCACCACTAGATGAGAAGTTGACATTTTTCCTTGAAGGATGTGGATCCTGCCACCCCTTTTAATGATGCAACCGAGAACTAGAAACATGACACACTGGTGGGATTTCTTGGGTATTTGCCTCCCCTTCAACCTTCAAAACCTTTATGGTGCCAACACGTGACACTCACTACCATAAGCGCCCATTGAAAGATGAAGCATTTGAAGGAAAAGAGGCTCGCGGGCCTGGTAAAAACTACGCCATTTTGGTATTTGGTTACCCCAACTTTGTGGGGCCATAACTTTTAGCTCGTTGCTTGAAATTCAAAGTGACATGCCTCATTGGAAAGGTCTTCAAGAGATCAAGTTTTAGTCCTTTAGCACGATGCCTTTGATACATCTTGCTAATGGACGGTCGACAATTTCAACCTTAAATTATGTTCTGAAGGCCTATAAAAAAGTACTTTTTTGAAACATAGAAAAATCTCGAAAAAATAGGATTTTCAATTTTTCTCAATTCTGCTCAATTTGTCAATCTTGCACGACCTCAAAATGCCTTAAGACTATTCTGGATGAAGGTTGTGATAGATAACATCTACATTTTTGGTGACTCACTAATCTAGGTGGATTTTTTACTAAAAAATAAAGTGCTCCAAATGCTCTAGAAATCAGCATCAAATTGAAGTGCTCGTCGCACTGATTCTGAGACTATATTCGGTTTCGAAAACGGAGTCGGTATGAAGAAGTTATCGCAGGTCAAAGTTTGCAAGAAAATGTGTTGACTTGATGACGTCAGAAAAAGTACAGTCAACACTAATGCTGATGTGGAAAGTGACATGGAATTTTGGGTGACATGGAAAATTGCACAGTTGGCCCAGTCTGAGCGTGAAACATGTCATATTGTCATCAAATTATTAATTTCCACGTGGCACATTTGGTTTGACCGGGCGCTGTTTGAATTTTGCATTCGTCTGATCAAAATGGAATTCGAATTATTACATCATGTTTACTAATCTTCTTTATTACCTTACACCTCATGTTTATTACCAATGCGCCAATCGTGGTATTCGACATTTGAATGGTGCATGTTTTATTTCAATTAAGTCAGCCGCCTTTGATGAGTCATAAGTAGTTTTGGACCCACGAATTTTAATCATTCACTCATGCCTCCGACCATTACGAAAGCAGATATAATGATGATAATTATGGGAATGATATCTATTTAAATAAGTGTCACAGTGGCTAAGTATTTGCGTAAGAATTAATTATATCATAATATTAAATATAATTTAATAAAGTATAATAGATTTTTTTAAAAATAATAATTTAATAATAACAGAGTTCTAAAACTTATAAAATAATTTTCATAAATTTATTAATGATAATTATTTAATATAAATTTGCATAATCTACAATTTATGAATAATAATATATAATTTTAATTATAATATAATAATTATTTTGATTTTGAAAATGACATAGTAGTAAATAAGACATAGTTGATGATATTAAAAAAATAGGGTGAATTTAAATAGAAATTGGAAAATAAAAATAGTTGATTGTAATTGGTTGAAATGAATTTTTTTAATCACTCATTAAAAAAACTCATTGCAATAGTATTTAATTCAATTATTTAAGTTTAGTTAAATTATTTAAATTTAATTGAATTAGTTAAAAATAATTAATATCAATATAAACCACACAAATCATTCAATTTAAAATTTAATTGATTAAATTAAAATTTAAGCCATGTCTATAATTAACTTAAAATAATAAGTTTATTAATGAAAATGATAATATTCTCTTTAAAGTAACTATAAATAATAAAGTTTCATACAAATTCTTTAAAGAATATTTGAATATCCATGATACCATTCTCAATTGTCATATAAAGTTCACATATATTTTAATTGCTTGTTCTCAATTGTCATAGCAAGTTCACATATATTTATCACCCTTTCTTAGGGAGGCAAAAAAAGATTTTGTTGCTACCTCTCACGGTTGTGGGTATTATCCTACACTTGATTATCCCACATAGATTCTATGGAAAACTGATCAAGTGGACTTTTAATGGCTTACATCTTTTCTGAAATTCTTATATATGAAGCTCAAACAACTTGTTGATGTTCTATGTCAACCATGATTTATAGGGATAAATGTTTTGTGCAGGTTTAATTTAGTATTGGAATCAGTTAAAGACATGAAATATTTACAGTTCACCGACTGAATTCCAGTGGGCAATTAATTGTTTTTTTTAGTATTCTTTATGTTTGATTATTTCATATCACTTATTTAAAATTATAAAATTATAATGAAAAGTGTGTATCTTCATAAAAAAGAAACTTCTTTAAGCTGAGCAGTGTCCAAACACCCAAACCCTATGGAAGAGTAAAACTTTGACACAATAAAATAAGAAAATACGAATTCAAAACATTTTTCAGAGTAGATTCATGAAGAAACAAAACAATTTAGCATAGAAAACTCCAAATTCAAAATTCTGTGGAACCAAAATCTTGATCTGGCAAGTCCCAAGGCTCCAATTTGTTAACAACCACCTCGGGAATCAAATTAGGAAATCTATTATCAAAGATACCCACTTCAAAATCAAAAGAACAAATTGGAGGGCAATCTGAGCTCAACCTTGAGAATAGTGAAAAAGGCCCCGAATCTCCCTCTATATATACCACCATTCCATCCTGATCCGAGCTGCTGAACACTTGATATAATTTTTCCATTCATATGCATGCTTTAGAAGCAAAAGAGTGGAAAGCTGTCTGCGGTAGGTGATAATTCGAAAAACATCTTAATATCGAAATAGAGATTATTGATTATTGAAATGCTTGTAAGTATATTTAATGACTTATTTGCTTGAGGAAAACAAGTTCTGACATCAGCGAATGTAGGAGCAATAAAAATGCTTCATTCGCAGTTCCATTCAATCACACGCGCAACACAGTTAAGTTGTAAGCACTGAAATGCAGAGTTAAGTTGTAAACATTGAAAATCAATAGCAATAGGTTTTACTATCATTTTTCACCATTTTTTTAATCATTTTCATTTAACTAAAATGCATTTGGCAGGCATGAAGTAATAATCTACACATTTTGTAATTGTTTATTCAGTCAACAAAGAAATGAGTGCTTAAGAATAGAGCAGTGCAAATTTGAAGTATGTAGATGAGGGCTTTAAACTATTTCATCAAATGCAATTGGAAAATATTAAACCCAATGAGATATCGGCTTACCTGAAATGTTGGGCCTATGAAGAAGGCCAATCTTTATTGAAAGGTTGTTGTTCAATGTTCCTTTTGTTTCAATAACAAATAGAGAAAATGGAACCCTGTATTAAAACAAGATAGATTTTCATTTATTAAAATTGAATTAGGGGTAAACGTGGCAAAGAAAATTGTAGACACCATTAACGAAGGAATCAAAGAATACTTCCTTAGAAACCGAAGATGTAGATTCACCTTATTTTAATATTGCTTTTGAATATAAACAAAGCAGCTGTGACACATCACATTAAATATAAAGAAACTACCTGGCTTTGGCTGGGTGACAGGGGACCCTTTATTGTCCATTCAGCGTCGAAGAAAACATACAGTGCCTACAGCTGAGATGAAAATTGAGACGCCTGCAAGTATTTCCCAGGCACATCACAAAACTCTCCATTATTCCCCGCCCATGTTCGAATCCCACACATTGAGCCACACAACTTGCTCAACCGCAATGTTGAACAAATCTAGAGCTTCCCATTTTAATTATAATAAGTTGGTTTGTAGAAAATGGTTATGCAAGTTAGACTACATGTTTTGATTTTATATGGTCTGTCTTGCTCGACACTCCTCTCTTCATCATTTTTCTGCAACAATGCATCGAAATTTACCAAATATGTATTTCAGTTTGATGAGAGCAGTTACAAAGAAACTGTTCCATATTTATTAGTTTTAAATTTGAACAGTGGAAATGAAATTTTATTGTTTACAAATTGTAAACTAACGGTGATTGCTCGGAAAAGTTTCACCCTTCCCTGAGTTTCCGTGAAATATTATGGCAATTAACATGCCATGCATAAATGTCGGGAGTAAGCCCTTAAAAATTGCCTGAAAATTTGGAGAGATATAGTGCTTCCGGGAAATCCGTGTATAAGACCCCAATATTTTTAGCCAATGAGATAGCTCTATATTAATATTCTTAATTTATAATTGTAAGAAACATGCATGTATACTATAGAAAATATAAATTGTA
>MU224882.1:3634758-3659078 GCA_018584345.1 Thuja plicata | reverse complement strand
GAAGAAACATGATGGTGGTGTTGTTAGATTTGGTGACAATACTCCTAAACTTATTATTGGAGTTGGATCTATTTCTTTGGATGGAAAGACTAACACTGACAATGTATTACTTGTTGATGGACTTAAATAGAATTTGTTGAGTGTTGGACAGCTAGTGGACACGGGTTATCAACTGAACTTCATAAACGGAAAGTGTACTATCAAGAGAAAAATAAGAGACTTGATAGCATCTAGTACTAAATCCAGAGGTAATGTATTTGAACTAAACACATCTGAAGATTCTTGTTTTATTGCAAAGGTTGATGACAGCTGGTTATGGCATAAAAGATTTTGTTATGTTAATTTTGACAACATTGTGAAGGCAAGTATGACAAACGCAGTAAGAGATCTACCTAAAATTGTTAAGCCATCTAACACTATGTGTAGAGAATGTGTTATGGGGAAACAGACTAGAAGCACCTTCAAGACCAAAGCCTATTTAGCAAAAGGGAAGTTGGATCTGGTGCATACAGATCTATGTGGCCCTACAAGAACAAGATCATACTATGGTGAAAGGTATTTTATACTTTTTATTGATGAATTTTCTAGAATGATGTGGGTTACATATTTGAGAGAGAAATCTGAGGCATTTGACAAATTCAAACTATTCAAGGCAAAAGTTGAGAATGAATCTGGTTTAAAGATGAAATGTTTGAGATCAGTCATAGGAGGAAAATTTACATCAGAATTGTTTAATACATATTATGAAGAAAATAGAATACATAGACATACTTCAGCTCCTAGAACTCCACAATAGAATGGGATAACACAGCGAAGAAATAAAACTATATTAGATGCTTCTAGGACTATGGTTCTGGAAGGAAATGTATCACATGTTCATTGGAGAGAAGCATTTGGCACTACTGTGTACACATTAAATAGAATTTAGATCAGAGAAGGTACAAATAAAACTCCTTATGAATTATGGTTTGATCATACACCGATTGTGAAATATTTCAGAATATTTGGTAGTAAATGTTATCTCAAAAGAGACGATGAGATAGGAAAGTTCGATGCTAGAAGTGATGAAGGAATATTTCTTGGTTATTCCACTAAGAGTAAAGAATATAAATGTTTCAATCTAAGACTAAGGAAACTAATTGAAAGCACCAATGTGATGATAGATGAGAAATTTCAAATTTAGGAGAGAATGTATGATTGTGGTCAGATTACAGAATCAAGAGAAGTTGTTGTTGAACCTGAAGGACCCTTGATGATCGAGAATGAGATTGAAGAAGAAGAACATGCAGAAGCTACTGAGACATTGAAGACTCCAAGGTATGTCAAGAAAAACCACCCTGAAGATCAAATTATTGGTGATGCAAGAAAAGGCATGATGACTAGATCTAAAGTTAGAGATGAGATTTGTTTGATTTCTCAAGATGAACCCAAGACTACTAATGAAGCATGTAAAGATTAATCTTGGACTAAAGCGATGGAAGAAGAACTAGAACAGATAAAGAAGAACAATAGTTCCAGGGAGTTGGTTCCAAGACCTAAGAACAAGAATGTGATTGGCACTAAGTGGGTTTTCAGAAAAAAAAATGGATGAGGAAGGTATAGTGGTAAGAAAAAAGGCTAGACTAGTATGTAAAGGCTACTCACAACAAGAAGGCATAGACTATGAAGAAATATTTGCACCTGTTGCTAGACTGGAAGCTGTGAGACTATTCCTTGCTTACGCTGCACATAAAGACTTCAAAGTGTATCAGATGGATGTGAAATTAGCATTCTTGAATGGTGACCTAGAAGAAGAAGTGTACATTGAGGAACCTAATGGTTTTCCTTTGACAGATGATGAAAACATGGTTTTCAGAATAGAGAAGGCACTGTATGGACTGAAACAAGCACCGAGGGCATGGTATGCAAGACTGGATAAACATCTACTTCATCTTGGTTTCAAAAAAGGTAATTCAGACAGTAATTTGTATTTAAGAACTGATGAAGATGGAATCTTAATTATAGAAGTTTTTTTTAATGATATCATTTTTGGAGGCAATGATAAAATGAGTAAGAAGTTTGCTAAAGAAATGGAGAATGAGTTTGAGATGTCAATGATTGGTGAGATGAATTTTTTTCTTGGTTTGCAAATTAATCAGAGTAAAAATGACATATTTATATCTCAAACCAAGTACCTTAAGGAAATGTTGAAGAAGTTTGGAATGGAAGATTGTAAACCTGTTGGTACACCCATGGTAACAGGGAACAAACTAACTAAAAGTGATGAGACTCAAAGTGTTGGGAAGACTAAGTACAGGTCAATGATTGGAGGTCTACAATATTTGACACACACTAGACCAGATATTACCAATGCAGTTAGAATTGTGGCTAGATATCAGGCAAATCCTAAAGAGACACACTTTGTTGCTATGAAAAGAATTTTTAGATATCTGAAAGGAACAGTAGAGTATGGATTATGGTATGAAAAATCTGATGATTTTACATTGCAGGCTTTTACTGATGTTGATTGGGCAGGTAATGTAGATGACAAGAAGAGCACAAGTGGCGGAGCATTTTTCCTTGGAAAGAGGCTAGTTTCTTGGTTGAGCAAGAAGAAGAACTATATTTCTCAATCTACTACTGAGTCATAGTATATTGTTGCTGCAGTAAACTGTACACAAGTTGTTTGGATGATACAAATGCTAAAGGACATCAGAATAATTTTAAAAGAACCAGTGGTTATCCATTGTGATAAAACCAACATAGTGAATATGTCAAAGAATCTTGTAGTGCATTCAAAGACTAAACACATTTCCATCAAGTATCATTTCTTAAGGGAGAAGGTAGCAAACAAAGAGATCAAACTGGAGTATATTAGCACAAAGGAACATATAGCAGATATATTTACCAAACCTTTTCCAAAAGATGCTTTTGAATATCTATGAGGCATGCTTGGGGTGATGGCCCCTCCCAATGAAAACTAAGTGATGCAGATGTGCATCAATCGAGTGGAGCTCAAAGACATATCATTCTTTGGACTTGATGTATGGATCTACTCCTCAGTGGGAGTGATCGTAGAAAATACTAGAGTACATTTAGGTGATCTTGCACCTAGATGATTAGACATGAAGATTTAAAAAAGCTACATCTTACAAGAGACTACAGGTGAACTATGACACCCTTTTCCATTGCTGCCAAAGGGGGAATGAATCTATGAGAAAATCCCTACTATTTTGGGAAATTTATGTTGAGGATATTGAGAAGATTGTATTAAGAGAGAGTACTTTTGGGTTGATGCATATGGATTTTCCCATATGTTTCCATCAATGCCAAAGGGGGATATTGTTTGATGATATCAGTTTTGGTTACTGATCATGCTATTGATATTCATGTTTTGTCACTGATGTCAACATATACTTCTATGGAGAAGACAAACAAACTACTTAACTAGAAGGCGTGTACAGACACTGTACGGATGATTAAGAAGGATCGAAGTTGGATTTATGCAAAAGGATGTGTCCTGAACTTAATCCTAAGGTCGCTTGAATTTGTGTTACATTCTGTGGATGTTACAGTTCATTTGGTGAAGACTAGTTCTCTGGACTGCAACTGTAATTCTAGACAGAGTAGGTCTCTGTGTTTCGGGTATATCTTTCTGATGGAGATATTTCAGAACTTGCGAGCTTACTTATGGACAGCCAAAATATGTTAGAATAATGAGTTGTGTTTGATTGTTGATTGAAGACTGATGATGTCAGCTGTGGCGTGTACTCTAGAGAATACCTATTTCCTGGCCGACTTCAGACATGTACCATGTGGAATTAATTGTGAGCATGAATTGTGGATCTGAAAGTATATGTAATGAATTTTAAATGTTGTATACTTGTCTTAGATACCGTGTGTATCTTAGCAAGGGGCTATGTAATTACTTGTATGATGGAAAGACTTAATTGGCCGACCTAATTAATTATGTATTAGGAAAGCTTAATTGGCCGACCTAATAAGCTATTGTGTAAAGGTATATATGGAAGATATATTCTTATGGAGAAGTGTGACAGAGAAAAGAAGAGAAGGAATGTGTGAAAGTTTCGGAGCTTGTTGACTGCTCGATGCAAGCAGAGTTGATACTTCATTGGAACTAATCAAGCAAAGACAGTTGCTGGTAGACAATTCTCTGATTGTGTATTTGCTTTATACACTTGTGCGGATTGTAAATCCACGAGGGTGGCTTTAACCTTCTTTGGGCAATGTGCCTTGGTAGTGAGCCTACTATTTCCTTTGAATCCTAATAGTGTCTGTCTCCTAATAGGGATTATGTACTGTAATGTTGTAACAAGCTCCTAACAGGGCTAATATCTTTTAACATGGATACTATACTCTCAGTACATTCTTTGCGGGTGTTAATTCCCACCGGGTTTACCTTTAATAGGGTTTCCTCGACAAAAAATATTGTGATATGATGTTGTCTATTATTGTGTTATCATTTACATTTGTAGATTTGGTTTATAAAGTATAAAGTTGAAAAATCTATATCACAATTGATTCACCCCCCTCTCAGTTGTCTTGTGGACTGTTATTCCTAACAACTTCATATTATTACACCTAGATGCACACCCTCGCATATAATCAGCCTTAGATCAATATTGTCACTTGTTTGGCTATATTTATTTCATTGCCACTACAATTGATCTCATGATGCACATGAATCAACATCAAACGGAAATATTTAAATCTAAATGCCAACTTTTTGACTCCTTTATTTTAGTCATTATGATTGAAATTGGCATATGTTTGTGAGACATATTATTATGTCGCACTATTCAAAGGTATTCAAGGTGCATTTAATTTCATAAGAGAGAATTTTAAATGATATATTAAAATAAATTACAATCTATTTTTTTTTAAATTTTAAATGGATAAATAATTAAATCCACACCGTTACTATATAGCTTATGTATGGTATAACTCATCATTTTTAACTTGAACTAACAAGAAGATGAATCTAGGACAATTAATTTCTATGATAATAGAGATTCTATATCTTTGATGCAGGAGCATCTTGGGATCTTAGCAATCTTGCATCAACCAAAAATATTTCCTTTCATTTTGTTCTTGTTTTCTTGTTCCTATGTTTTGATTGGAATTCCTTCCAGTTGGCACATTGGCTTATGCGATCCTTATGACATGTTCTAGACATCATTTACAATCTATGTCTCGGTTCACATATCGATACATTTTTTCTTGGTGGACATTTCTTATGATCTAGGTCAGACCTATGTTTTCTTCATGATAAATTTTTTTTCTGAGTTAGTGGATCTTGTGAAGCATTCCCGTTGCTTGTGATCCTAATTGGCACATCGTTCAATGGTCCTATGCTTGTAGCCAAACTCCTTGTGTGATCACACATCATTTCATATTCATTTGGAGGCGTTATTCCTTGATTTGGGTCTTGTTCTATTTGGTCGACCTGTATTTTCCTGTCTTGGAGAATGTGATCTTTTCTGACTGACTTGTGGCTTGCGATCTTGTATATATTTGTTGTGTTGGTTCCTTAGTTTGTAGCTCTCAGTAGTTAGCCTTTGAGAGGTTAGCATCTAGTATGGATCTGGATTTTTGTATGTAATCAGACATGTCTACCTTGGAATGTAAGCTAGCATATAGCTAGGCATGTATGATGTAAATCTTGAGTAGCTAATAATATGAAGGCATGTGAGGCATATTTGTTGTTCATTATTGAGTTGTTTATGATCTTATGTTGATTATTTTACGCTATTTTGACTCTTGCTACATGGTTGGACCATCTCAATTGGGGAAACTCTAGCCATGACTACACCAAGTGGTATCAAAGCCCCATTGATGTTCATGTGTTAGCAGATTGAGTTCCTAAGCTTGCGAAGCCCTAGTCATGTTTATTGTGAGGTGACAGATTGAAGTTCTGACTCACAATTGTAGAGGACTTGTTTAAGGGGATCACTGAGGGTTTTTTATTGGTTGTTGGCTAGTATGAGTTTGTTTGAGTGTGACTTGTTACTATGATGATAGATTTTAGTTCCTCAATGGCTTGTTGTGGGGTGGCAGAATGTGGATCTGACTTACGACAACAAAGGATTTGTGCAAGGATGGATTAGAGGAAAAATGTTATGAATGATTGTGAAGATTGGAATGGGTTACAGTCCTTGAGACATCCTTTTAGTGGATAGATCATCAGATCAAGGCAAGTTGTAAGCATGTTCAATAGACCACTGAGTGATAGGCAATTGAGATCTTGCAATCAGATCGTCGAGAAAAGGCAGTTGCACCTTGTGAAGGGAGAGAGGTTACTAGATAGGATAAGCCCTAAAAGTGTAAAATAATATTTCAAGACCTTAGGGTTGAGTTAAGTTTTTTAGATTTGTAATTATTTAGTTGGTTTGAGGAGGATTCTTGAACTTGAAGATGAGTATGAGGAAGATACTAAGGAGGTGAAGCTATTGAATTGTCATTTACTGATTCAGAGGAGGATCATTTGGCCTTTTATTGGTTCAAGGCACCTCCCTATGTGATTTTTTGGTGTGTTTTAGGGTTGTCTTAGATGTTTGTGTGTGGTTTGAAATAAGGTCCAATGGGTTGGATGCAATGACAAGTTAACTTCATGTTTGTAAGAGCCTTAGTGCTCATTAAGAGTTTTAGGGTCATTTTGGCTTAAATAGTGAAAAGTTGATATTTTAGTGTAATGAGGGTTTGAGGTGTGTTTTAGGACCCTACATATCCTATCTAGGGTCATCAAATTCAAAATCACCCATCGAGTTGACAAGGAAAGTCAAAATGCTCCAAGTGCAAAAAGTTGCTCGACCAACTTTTGCAAGAAATTGCAAAATGTAGTTAGTTCAGTTGTAAGTACCCCATGCTTGGTATATGAGCATGGATTCAATTTTTTGAAGAGGTTAATGAAATTTTGGATTGCAACAATTTTTTTGGAAGCTTTTGTACGAATGTCTATCACTATTTTCTTGTAATCTACATTCTCTCTTTGCTACTATATGGTTGTGTACAAATTGACATAGGTAATCAAACCCCATGGGGGTGTAGTGGTTTCGATTAGCTTCCATATGTAGTAGATAGGTTGATTCTAAGTGTTTGTAGTGTAAAGTTATTGAATTTTGAAGGTCACTAGTTTGCAAATGTTTTCACAGTGCTATTTCACTAATACATTATACCCTAAAAATTGACCAACATTTCCCACGAACCATTAAAATGCTTTTGCTTTGTCGATTTATTGAAGGAAAAATTTGATTTTTTTTAATCCATGCCCGTGTTCGTTGGAATTCTGACAAAGTTGGGCATATAACTAAAAAAAAGGGGTGAACACTTTCATTGTTAATTTCATTTTATTTTAATTGCATGTTGCAGAGCGGATGCCAAAAGGACTAGGGCATCATTGTGCAGAGGGGAGGCCAAAAGGATTTTATTGTGCAAAGAGGCCTGAGATATTTGGGAACCTCAAGTGTTGGATGTTCTTCAATCCAGTGTACAACATCTGATTCTTATTGGGCGGTCCTTATCATTACAAGTTATCATCTAGTGGCATGTCACAAGCTGGAGCGCTGGTATGTATGCACGCTCATATATGTATATTAAAATGCACATCTCTAGGTTTAGTAATAGTAATTTATGGACATCCATCAAAACGCACAAGTATAGAGGGTTTCTAAACCAAGGAAATGACTAGGTAGCAAGATGCACAGACCATGGATTTGTTGAATAATATCTAGAAACTTCTATGCGGCCAATGAAATTTGTAGGTGAAATCACTGCATCAAAACAATGGATGCCATGGCAATGATATATGCAAAACGTGGAAGCTTAGGCCTGACATGTTAACTTTCTAACTCATGAAATGTTCTGTTTGACACAACCCCTAAATAAAATGTGGTCTCGAGAATTTCCATGATTGCAGCATGCGTTCAAAATGGATGATTTGAAACATCTTTGGAGGCTTTCAAAAAAATTACAATCTCCAAACTAAAAACTAGAAACCGTAGATTTTACAATAGAATCTCATCAATGAGGGAGTTGCCCTAATTTATGGTAAAATAAATGATAGAGAAAGTTGATAAAATTATCACAGGCTTAGCAATGTAGGCAGGAAGCATGATTGACAAATGCATTATTGGTGATTTCATATAGAGATCACAGTTGATTTTCAATGGTGTTTGATATATTTTCTTTAGTTTCAAGAGCTACAAAGTGTTTGATACTCTTTCATTTCAGTTTGTAGAAGACCCAGGGTCACACATGTTGCTTCCTTTGGGTGTATGCTATATTTTGAGAGTATCTATATGTTTGCATGCCATTTTGGAGCCTTGAATGATATCAAAATTTATTACATGTTGAGTTTGAGCATTTCCTATGAGAGCTAGTGGTAGGGAAAAAAGATATCAGAGTTATGCTTCTTGTCAACCTAAAAGGATATAAATTTTAGAATTGGTTCTAAAAGTTTTCAATAATGTGTTGGTTTATTCTATTTAAAAAGATGAATAATTTTGAGGAGAAAATACTAGAAAGGGTTGTGGAATTGAAGAAAAGTTGTCAAAGCTATACTGAGAGTTGGAAAAATTATGAAGGGACTTTAAAGTAATTGCATAAGGAAGTGCATAAGCATCTTGAATGGGTAAAGTCTCTATTTGGTGTTAAGAAGAAATCAGAAAAAGGTTCTTCCAATATAAGAAATCATGATGGAAGCAAGAACAAATTACGAAGGAAAAAATTATGTTTTTTCTTGCAATGGGTCTTCGAAGCTTAATCACTTATGCACTGGTAAAATGAAAAAGATGTCAAAAGATCAAAAGGCTACCAATATACTTAAACCCTCATTTCAAGAAGTTTGAAAAGTAATACATTTGAAGAAATTATTTTTTATTCCAATGAGCATGAAAATGAATCATCATGTGTTTCATCTATTACAAATAAGTGCATTGATGAGATAATAGAATCTAGTCTCACTAAGTCGGCCAAGGATGATTGGACAAAAAAAATAGAAGATAGAACTAGAATAATTCTATTTTGGCAGAATGGCAGAGTCTTCTTCAAAGAAAATGAATCAATCATTACTTTAGATAATGGGTGCTCAAGTTTTTATGTGGGTGGGTTAGAAATCAATATTGATGAGAGTAATGAAGAGATGAATTTAGATCATAATGTTATTACACTTATTATAATTCTATGATATCATAAAGTAATTCAATTGCATTTGATGAGGCATATTGTCTTACAGAGTTGATTGTAGAGACTAAGAGTTGTCCTAACAATAAGGTCCTACAAAAAAATAATGTTTGGTTTGTCATGGATACTTCACCATGGAATTGGTTGGAGATAAAGAACATAATGAAGATGCAAGTGTGGATCGATTCAAGGAAAATTATGGAAACATGTGACTTTTAGCATCATAGACCATAACTTATTGAAGGTACAATAAGAGATGATGAAGATATTCCAAGGGAATGTAATTCTAATTTTTGAGAATTTAACTAGTGATCCCTTGTCATCACATGAGAAATACATTAAGGACAACCAAGTGTGGGTCGATAAACAAATGGTTGAGGTTTACAATATTTATTTCCATGGTCCAGTTTTACAATAACAGATGGAGAGGAACATTAGGTAAAAAAACCCTATTCACAATCATTTTGATAATCATTTGTTTGAGCACAAGTGTGTTCAAAGAAATGTTGTGGATGAAGCTATAGAAAAATCAGAAATTTTTCTTCATAAGACACATACTTTGGAAGGAAATTTGAGGATAAATGAAGACGTGATTTTTGCATCTCTCACTTACATTGATGATACCCATTGAATAATTTAAAAATATTTGTGGAAAGTGAAAGAAGGTAAACTATCTCTTGAAGATTTGTAGGTGCTTAGAGAATCTATGATGGTGATGAAGTCAGATTTCGAAAACCTACTCACTGATAGAGATCATTTCCTCCAACTCAATGAGATTTATTTTGATGCATTAAGGAGAAGAGAAGATGAAGTAGACAAGTTCATTTACGAGATTAAGGTTGCCATGGATTCCTTGAAGTATTCTCAAATGACCCTTCAAAAACTAGAAGATCAAGTTGATGAGCATTTCTTGACACATTCTTCATCACACAGAATAGACATTCAATCATTTTTAAGCCACACCTAAGGTAGAGGAACATAATGAAAGAATGGTTGACAAGGAAATCTTCATGCCTATTGGGAGACATGACAAGGCACTCTTCATGAGTTTAAGACAAGTTCATTCACTGTTATTTCAAGTAATTAAAGTTGCTATTACCTAGGACATTAGCAGCTTCAGTTTGCTAATGCTTATCCACCAAGCACAACATATGCAAGCCATACATGTGTTTCCAATCTTCACTATTTAGAAGTTCAATACATCTTGCAACAGTAATTTATTGGTTTTTACACGAAGCCTAAGCATGAACATTTCCTTTGCCTAATTCTAGGGGTATGTTTTGTGTTTCGTTGGCAGCTAGATGATTGGAAAGCATTAATGGTTATTGTTCTCTCTCTGCAGATGATTAGACTACCAAGAAAGATAAAGATCCATGACAAATAGAAAGTCTAAACAACAGTGCATGCCCAACTTTTAAGATAAATAGTTTAGTGGTATAATACAATATGTGTGTTTCATAACTTTCTGAGAAGCTTATCTAACTTTGATCCAATGTTATTGTAGACACTTTGAATATGAAGTTATGACATTTGGTAAGATTCTACTTCTGTCATTCATTGAGGAATAAAAAAGGACCATCATTCTAGGCTCACTGTTGACCATCATTTGGTGGTTGATCTATAATTTTATTAAATAGGTTTTTGAAACTAACAATCACAAAAAACTTATTGCTTTCTCTAATTAGAATGATTAATGTACTACCCTAGAAGTGAGATTGTTCTGAATGTACACACAAATAACACTAAATTTTTTTCCCTCAATTGTTTCCGTCAAAAGATGAATTTACACAGGCAACCAAAAATTTGTGTATTTTCTTTCAAATTTGGGGAATCCAATAGAATCTAAGCAAACCTTGTTCAATACAGTCATTACTATATTTGACATGTAAGTTGATAATAACATTTTGTAGTCTGGTTGTTAGTCTTATCAGCATGGTTGCTGGGAATATATTAATTTTTCCTGTTTGTCAGCTTTGGAAGTGCTTAAAATTATGCTTATACAACAGTTAGAAATTTTTTCCATATATTATGATCAAAATTTCATGGATCCTTATTTTTAAATTGATGAGAAACATTGACAATGTTTTGATGGATAGGGAAATTTAAAGACACTCTTCTGATGTCAGTTTTTATTCCATTTCTTTTGTGTGTATTCTCATTCTTGAGTTGTTTTAAAATGTTGTTTAAGGTATTGGACAGTCAGATTGCCCATGTATTTGTTACTCTCCTTTTCAAGCTTGATAAACTAAACAAAATCATACAAGATGTCATGTAAAATGGAAATATTTGTGGTTCATCAAGTAAATTGGCATCCTTTGTATAATCAATGGTTTGCAAATGTTGTGACATGTGTCAAAGAGGAAGTTGGTAGCATAAAAGGAGTCTTTCCCCCATTGTGTGAAACACAAAATTTCCTCTTTATCCACTTGTACGGAACACTTGTATGTAGATGTATACATAGGTTTTGATTTGTTTTTAATGTTTTATATATTTAATGCCCAACATATCCTCACATAAAATTTTTTACCTCTTCCATGTGATATTCTCAGTAATGATAATTATATTCATCAAGTTTTCTACAAATTCTATCTTATCTAATAGTCTATGTAATAATTAACAATATAATAGTATTGGTAAAGGCATTCCAATTTTAAATTTGACAAGATCTGCTCCTGGTAGATCATGCATCTAAAATAGTACAAGGTTAGGTATTTTAGGAAATGGAAGGCAGGTTGTTTTGTCATGAAGTCAAGGGATTAGAAACTAAGGCTTTGGTTCTATACACGGTACACACTCATTGTCTTTTTTAAAAGAATTTGTTTTATTTAATATTGAGTCTTAAGGTTCTGTTTCCCTTTTTGAGGTTGGGGTATGAGTTTCAGGCGGGAGTCATGAGTAACTCTACTTGGCTAAGTGATGATGTATGTAGAAGGGAAATAACATTTTATCATTATTTTCACCAATAACAATATAAAGTTGATATCAAGTTATTTTTGTGAAGAGGGACTTAGAATTTGTTGAAACATTTAGGTTTAAAATAAATGAATAATAAATCACTTATTATTCTCCATATGAGTATTGGCTATTGGGGAGGGGTCATTGCCTTCCTCAAAATTATAAATGCCTAAATGTCTCCTATTGGCCAAGAGATGATACAGGGATGTTTTTTCATATCCTGCAAACGGGAATTACTTAGATATTGACCTGATAATCTTTAATTCTTTTCCTCAAGGAGTAAGGGAAACTTATCTCCATTCCAAGTAAAAAATGGATTTCCTTTCTTAAACCTAGTGTTACATAAAAGTGTAGTTGATCAAATAAACAAAAATGTCATCTTATTTCGATATATGGCCAATTAATTTAGCTTCATACCATAATTTGGTGGCACGTGACATCTAAAGAATCAAAATTCATGACTACATAAACCCATATAATATCTGCTATATAATACTGGTTTTTTCTCCTTTTTTGAGTTATTGAGTAAACAAAAACCTTACCAATCTACTTAGGTCTAGAATACACTATAATGTTTTATTTAACAAGCTCAGGAGTACCCTGTATTAGATCTTCATTTCACCAAATGATGCACATGTTGATCTATCGAACCTCTACACAACATTTTATAGAACATATACCAATTCTGTTCTAGCAAGAACATCGGTCATTTTTGCTTTGATACATAATCACAACCTATCACAACTTGTGTGCAGATGACAAGGAAATGGAAAGGGTTGCTGAATTGCATTTGTTCAAATGTTTTTAAAGCCCTTTTGTCAAACTCATTCTATGCAAATATTGCAATTATTTGCATTATTTAAATTGCGAGGCAATTTGTCAAAAAATTGAAGGGCTTTGTTTATAATTCCACAATCAAAGGTTTTTAAAGCACTCTTAACATTGCAAATCATGTAATCATAACATTCCATACTACCACATACTGTCAAGGGATTTGAACAAATAGTTCTCGCGCATGCCTTGCATATTCACACTCCTCTAAGACTACATCCATTTGAGGCATCTTTGTCATACAACCTACTTGCCTTGTCTTTGCTCCAACATTTGCATTTATGTACAAGAACCTATTCATTGCATTTCCTATTTTTAAGTTTGCCCTAAATTTTTTTGAAGTGCCCATCATTCCTATGCTCAGAGGGTCAAAAAATCATGTGTGAAATTACTTGTTTTCCTCTGAAAGTTTTGTTTTTTCTCAAAACCTAGTTGAAAATGTCAAAACCCTAAGCCCTTGAGTAATTTTTGTTTGAAATTGCACAAAAGCCCTAAAATTCTCAAAGCATGTTCTATTTCCATGTTACTTTTTATGACTTAAGTCTGATTTTATGTGCATGTGTTTATATCTTGGTCGCTAAGTCTCATAAGAAAAAACAAATATTCCCTATGATCTAGAGACTTGGCAAAAATCTTTGGTCATGTAGTCTCCTAATGAAATAGAATATGCTGAAATGGTTATGAGACCTAGCACAAACCATTGATCTCAGATATCATCTGACGGTGGTCGCCTTGTCTCCAGATGAAAGCAGAGTTAGAAATTTTATTTGGCAACTTTGAGATTTCTCAGTCGCATTATCTCCTGATGAAACTCATGGTTATGAGTTAAGTCCAAGTGTTTAAGTTAAAGTGTTTTCGCCAAGTCTCATGATCAAAAGTGAGTTAAGTGAAAGAACTGGATATTTAGCGATAACCGTTGATCAGAGATTTAATCTAATGGCAGTCAGGAAGTCTCCTGATTGTAACTATGGTTTAGAGATTATCATGCGACATGGAGATTCAATAGTCACTAAGTCTCTAGATAAACCAAGGATTAGCTGCCAGATTAAGATAACAGTGTTTTCACACAGTCGCATGAAGAAAGATGAGTTAAGACAAATATCAAGAGATTAAGCGGCAACCATTGTATGAAGATAAGATCTTACGGTAGTCACGTGGTCGCGATACAAAGTTGAAAAGTCAAGCATGATCAAGTGATTAAGAGACCAAAGGAAAATGTAAGACATGTGTCCATTTGTCACTAAGTCTCATGAAAGATTAGGGTTTGTAATAAAGATTATGATACTTAGGGAAAACCATCAGATACAGAGGAAAGAGAGATCAACAGTAGTCATGTTGTCTCCAGATGCAGATTATAAAGATGAAATAATCATGCCATTAAGAGATTAAAGTCTTTAGTCATGAGGTCTCTGGATGAAACATGAGTTAAGGAAATGGTTTAGCGACATAGAGATTCCACAGTCGCCAAGTCTCCGGATGTGACCTAAGGTAAAGAATAGTTAAGAAAATGAGTTTTCACGATGTCTCCATAAGATGAAGGGTTAAGTTAAAATATTAAGTGACATCATGAAAATTGTTGATCTAATGATTGATCCTACAACATTCGCTAAATCTATTGAAGAAACTATAGTTAGCAAAAATATTAAGCGGCAAGGAGATCACTCAGTCGCTGGGTCACTAGAAGTTAACCAGAGTTTAATAAAGACTTTTCTGAGGTGCCATCAGAGTACAAAGATTTTGATATATGGGAAAGTAACCATAATATGATTTAATGCAACCAATCAGATTTGATCTCGATCTCATTTTGAATTTTATAAGGTTTTATATACAAAAACACTCATCATAAATTGATTACTTGACAGTTTGAATGCCATGGCTAGAACTAGAAATTGATGTCACAGTGCATGGAACTAATAGTGAAGTGATTGAATTACTAGTTTGAAGAGACATCTGCATTGAATTCTCAATTATAAGTAAGCTTTTATGTTGTTATTTCATTTTTACCAGCTTCCAATTTCTCAGAGCAAAGCGTTCATAAAGGTTTTAGTATTTTCTGAGAAAAAGTTAATTCTCTAGCAACAAGAAATTTAGAAAGGTGATTTCCTGATTCAAAGTTCAACAGAGATTGTGATTGACAATATTTTTATAGTTTAGAATTGCATATTTTAGGATAATTGGCAGTTAATAGTGAGGGTTTTGAGCATTTGTTTCAATATTAGTGATAAGGTGTTGAGAGCAGGACATAAAAGGAAGATGAGTCCATAATAGAGTATGGCATCCACCAGTGGGATAAGTGAAGATATTGATGATGAATCAAAAGGAAAAAGAAACTATTCAAATGAGTTTCTCACTTTGCTTCCAGGCTCTAGTCAAAATAGAAAGGTTAGTGCTGAGGTCTTAATTGATGATATGGCTTACATTAGAGATGCAAAAACACCAGGTTCATCAGGATATTCACTGTTTAATTAATTCTTTAATAATAGTGATGAACCCATGCCTATCTCAAACCTTTGGACCTATGGATTAGCTAGGTTGATTGTCCTTGACATCTTTTTTGATGTCGATACCCTTTTAGAATTGGCCAGTAGGTATGATACCCTGACCAAAACCATTAAGAGGGATGATGGAAAGCCATTACTCACCTTGGACTAGAATAATTTAATGAAGGCCTTCAATGTATACTACCCCATGGCTACTAAAATAATTCTGAAGAGCCTAGAGAATAGATACACTAGAGAATCTGGCATTGCTGCTAAGTTGATCAAGGATCATCATGTTCCTAAGAAAATGAAAATCTATATAGCCCCCATGCCAGGAGAAACCCCATATTTCTACAAAGATCTTAATTTATACATCAATTATATAGCATATGCACTATGCAGAGTGCTTGGAAAGGATGCTAGATCAGAGAGAATCACCTCAAATATTTTGATGATGGTGTTGGATATGCAGAGCCTCCATACCACTGCTAATTATGATTACATCTAGTATATCATAGACCAGATGCATCAGGGGTTTGTAGACACATAGAGTAAGAAGGATCAACCAATATTTATGCATTATTCAATCCTTATGCATATGATCTTGTACTATAATTTCCCAGTTATGAATTGTCAGTTTCTACAGCCATAAAGGTTTCACCATAATCAAACTAACCCTATTCAGTTTTGGATCAGATTATGGAGTTATACATCTAGAGAGCAAGAGTTTTGTGCTTTTAAAAATTGGATAATCTATGCACTTCTTAAGTGCCTAGGTGTTGATAAACATAGGTTTCCTATTAAGGCAATACAATTATTGAGGCCATGCCAATATCTTGATAAATGGCCACGAGACCATAATTGGGGGGATTTATATTATAAGAAGAATTTCACAATAATGAGGGTCTATGGTTGCTCCCACCCTCCACACATCTTACCATTCCATGCACCACCGAGGATAGCTACAATGGATTTCATCACGCAGCTCATTTTGATAGACAAGGAGTACCTAGCATCACACAAGAAGGGTACATTTACCCCTAGGTAATTCAGGATTTATAGTTTCACTATTGGAAGTGGAGCTTTGGACCTAGTAAATTCTTGGCTGAATCATTACAGGATGAATGTTGCCCTACACAGATATGTTGATCTAGAGGGTTTCATCCTTAGTGCTAAGAAATTGCTGACACCAACCATTCCCTACACAAAAGAACATGAAGAGTGCATGGAGGAGGATTTAATCAAAAATATTCTAGAGGATGAGGAGATGGACAAAAGAGCAATTAAGTTTAATGAACTTATGGACCTGGAGAGGTAGGCGAAAAGAAAAGGAATGAAGTTTGGAGGTTTCTACCCTTATATGCCTTATTTGAAAAGGCTAGATGCTATGATTGAATCTCATAATCTCCTATGCACTCAATTAGAAGATGCATTAGTGGTCCCAGAGAAAGGCCACAGGAGCACTCAGAGTTAGAATATGAAAGTGATGAGGGATATACTTCACCTAATGCTTACCCAAATTATCAGGTAGTTGTTGTGCAGCAGGCAGTTGAGGGGGAGGATACCATTGACCTAATAGAGGTCCCACAGAAGGAAGTGACAAATGAACCCCCACCAAAGAGACAAAAAATAGAAACAGGGGAGCCTTCTAGGAAAAGAAAGATAGATAGAATTGGAGGTTTGATAACTGGAGATAGGCCCTATGATCATTTATTGAGAAAATAGATCAAGGCAGGGAAAATACTCCGAATGGATACAGAAGAAGAGGATGAATTACCTTTTAGGTCATGTACATATGAGAGGTTGATGCATCAAGAGGAATTCCTCAAGGATGAAAAATTAATTAAGACAAGAGAATTCAAGGATTTCCTCATATAGAATAAGCAACAACAAGTTGGAAAATAGTTGCAATTGGTAGGTGGTGATCAAGTCACTTAGGAATCCTTACAAACATTGCAGGATTATGATCCTGAATCTGAGGAAATCACGCCAGAACAAGCAAGACAGCTGGTCAAGGCCAATGAGATATTATTAGTAGAAGGTTGGAACTTGTCCTTAGCATTTATAATATACCAAATAAGAAGGCAACCTGATGTCAAATTGTCATCTGAGACTCAGGTTGGGGATATGCTTAGAGGGTTTGGATATAACCCTAAGTCCCAAGCACTTGCAATGTGGAGCTTAGCTCCTAAAAATCAAAAGCCATCTATTTTAAATATTCAAGAGAAGATGGAAGGTAATAATATCATATGGACACTAGAGAATAGAGGGGATTTGGAAATATCCCAAGTAATGACTCATTTTTCTCAGCTCAATGAGGCAAAGACAACCCAACTATCAAAAAAATTGTAGAAACTCACTAGTGATACTAGTGATATTGTTAAAGATAGGGAGCTAGCATTGGTAAAGATCAAAGAACAAGAGAAACTCATAGATGAGTTAACCAAACAGTTACAATAAATAACAGAACCCATCCTTGTTGAGCCAAAAGAAGTGATAGATGTTGAGATCCAAACAGAAGATATAGGGGAGATACCTGCTAGAATAGAGCTAGGAGTCATAGAGCATAATAGTGTTGTTTTGGAGGCATTGAATTCAATTTTGCAGCATATAATTGACACCATCAAAGATAAGATTGATGTGGTGTATGGGGCTTATGGAAGGTTTCCAGGCCTATAAGCAGAGGTTGCTAATTTTTTAACAATTTTGAATCCTTACTATTCAACTTGGTCTACAAGAACATCAATTTTTGAGAGGTTGGCATCTGTACAACCATTAAGGTCATATTTGCGAGAAATAGTAACTATGGTTGGTACAGAGATAGAACAGATTGGGGCTACCTTGTCTTTCTTTAAAGGAAAGGCCAATCAAATTGAGGCAAAGTTGAAGATGTTTGGGGTGAGTTATAATAGGTTTATACCCCTCATTAGAACCAAGGATGATCAGATCAAGCCATTAGGGTTATGGGGATAAAAAGTTAATAATGTGCTTCCCAATAAAGATATTTATGTATCTAATAAAGGAGAATTAGATATGGAGAGGTACAATAAACTTCTGGATGAAGCAATAAAAGTAGAGTCAGATTGTAATAAGTTCATCATAGATGTTAAAAGCATAACAAATGCTAAGTGGGAAAGGTAGAAATCTCATCTAGAAAGTATTCATAATTTTGAGTGGCCTAAAGAGGAAGATGTGATAGCATGGGACATCATGACAAAGCCCAAGAAGAAGAAGCTTGTCATAGTTCACTTAGATGTCATGGATGAAGAATGAAGGACACATGGCACCCATTCTATGAGTATAGGGAGGTTAGCAATCTTAGATGCTATCCTGAACACATATAGACAAAGGCGCCAAAATCCAGAAGAAGACAAAGAAGCAAGATCAAATTTCATTCCTCATTTTTGTCCTTCCATTGCTTGGGTCATTCCTGTATTTTGTCTTTTCTGTGTTTTTAGGGTTAGGTCTCCAAATCATCCAAAGCTTGTTGCATCCTTGTCTTAAGGATTCCAAGATGATTTGAGACTATATATATGTAATTGTAACCTTTTTGAGAGAGTTGGAAGTTTTAATAGAATTACAAGGCAGACTGAAAAATTGTGTCTGAACCTTTGTACTATTTGTCTATCTATATGTATTTGAAGCTTTAAGACATCAATAAAATATTTTTCAATCTCTTTTTTGCATCTAAATTGTCTCTTTACATTTCTGTAATAGTTCTTGTGTATTTATCTATAAGGCATCTAAGCACACTAATCATAAGGTGATTGTGCAGTTACTTGTAAGTTCCTTCAAGGAAGGATTAAATTGTTTCAAGTAACCCCAGGGAACATAACATTAGTTTGAGGATTGGATGATAAATTTGTAGGAAGAGGATAGTATATAAGGTATTCTATCTTTTTTGCAAGTGTTTTATTGATTACCTTACTATGGATTTATACAAGATATTGATTCATAGCCCAAGGATTAGGCACTGGTTTTATGTTTGCTAAGTAATTGATTCACAACCCAATATTTTCAAATTACTTAATCATATACAATGCAAAACAAATAATTCCATTCAAGTGATTGTATTCTTAGGGTATAGTTCAGTTTGTTGATTCCTTGAAGAGAGGATCATTAGGTTACCCCTCCTAAAATCAAAAGGAAGAAGGATGAAAATCCTTATCTCATTGGTTTATGTTATCAAGACCATAGCGTGGCTTATAGTACTCTATTTTAAATTAATCATTGCAATCTCCAAGGTATTTTATAAGTTGTTATAGTGAGGTCAGAAGTTACAAACTAGTGAATGAACTAGTCCACTAAATATATTGACTAAAGAATCAATAATCTTTTATAGGTAATACTTGCCTAAGTCTATGGAGCTCAAAAAAGAAGGAGGTGATAATAGGTATCCCCAGTATTATCAAACACCTCATCAATTAGCCTTTCTCTTGCATAAAAAGGAGTTTGCATTCAAGTATATAAGTATACTGTCATTTTAAGGTTGTGCTGCAAGAAAAAGAGCTAACAGAACCAATAATGTTTTTTACACAATCATGCAAATTTTGAATGCATCAGGTATCTTCAAGATAGTCAACATGGGTACGCATGCTGTGTCTTGGCTTCCACATTTAACAAAGATATTTAATAGAGCATTATATTACCTTTGATGAAAGTCTACAACCCATTCCAAAGCTCATAGTTGACACACATGGAGTGGATGTTAGCAGCCCTTTTGAAGTATCATGTCAAACGCATGCCATGTGACTTCAATGAGACCATTTTTCTTTGAGGCATTTTTTTAAAAAATGAACGTGCATTGCCTGCACCTTCATGACTTGCATATGTGTCTTCATGGATGCACATATATTTTCCAAAGCCTTTGTGTATCCTAGAGAGAATGCTAGCAATGGTTTTAGATCTACCGATTGCATTAGTTTAAATTCTCTAACCTTTTACCAAATTCATTTGTGCATATTAGGGCTGCAATCATGACTTCCATGAGGTCATATTTCTTTAAAGAATTTTGACAAAACATTTTGACCGCTTGGTGTATGGTTCCATAGTTTGCATACATATCTAGTCCGAAGCCTCCATTCTGTACATGTTTCATCCATGAAATTGACATGCACAAATTGCTTATCATGTCAGTTGCATTTAACAAACTAATGTCACAAAAATCATCTAATAATATATGTATGTATATATATGTATATGTATATATGTATATGTATATGTATATATGTATATGTATATGTATATATATATATATATGTATATATGTATATGTATATGTATGTATGTATATGTATATATATATATATATGTATATATGTATTTATGTATATATATATGTATATGTGTATATGTATATATATGTATATGTATGTATGTATGTATGTATGTATATGTATATATATGTATATTTATATTTTTATATATGTATATGTATGTATATATGTATATATATGTATATGTATATATGTATATGTATATGTATGTATATATGTATATGTATATATATGTATGTATATATATGTATCTCTCTTTATTTGTTTTTCTGTTGATATTCACTATGTGGTACTCCTCATTGATGATCATTTCATGAGGAAATATCTTGATGGATCGTAGGCTGCAAGCTAGGGCATCATGCATTGTTTATGAGTTCACTATTTAATATTGACATTGTTTGCATCTATGCATTTGGAATGCTTGATGTCATTCTTTTGTTCTTCATGGACCATTCTTTTTTATACCCGACTACATCTCCCGTTAAAATTTCATCAAAATTTTTCATTATCTTGTGATATTGCTATCTAGATTCAAGTGTATAGTTTTTTGAGTCAAACTCATTGACCCATGTTTCATCCATGAATTTGACATGCAAAAATTTCTTATCATGTCACAAAAATTGTTGATGTGTCGATAATGACTTGCAAGAGTGTAGGTGACACATGGTTCAACTCCAATTCATACAATTGGGAGTACCCGAGAAAGTGAGTAGACTCTAAATATCACTATTTCGGCCATGAATATAACAAGGATGAAGCATGATGAGGAATGGAGATAGCAAAGAAGAAATTATCCGCACATGTAGTGAACATGGAAAAGGGTATATTAGAGCCTACTCTTCTTTCCCAGGTAGTCCCTATTATTTCAAGCGGAGAAGAAGTAATGAGAGGAATTGTCAAAATATCAACAATTTTCGTGAGATTAGTTTGTTAACTGTAGCTGACACAAGGCAATTTGTGAATGCCAAACTATACACTTGAATCTTGATAGAAATATCAAAATTTGACATGAACCCAACTGTAGATGCCTTTACATGGATTTCAATGTGTGGTAAGGACTAAAATTCCCAATCACAACTATGCATATGGTTTCCATCAAGTGTAGTTAGGACGTTGCATTTACATGTTGTTCAGATTCATTATATCATCAAATACAAAGCATTCTCATTTTGTACTGTGATTGACAATAGTCATTTTTCAATTTGATTTGAGATGTTGTCTACATGATTAGTATGCTTCTTTTTATTGCAATTATAATTAGTATGAATGAACAAAATAATCAACTAAACAAAATGATATGTTGGAATGACAGTGCAATATTTATCGATATAGCGTTGATGGCTTCAATCAATGTGCCTATGTGTCAATGTGGTGTTGGCCCTTGTGTGTTGAAGATGTCACACACAACATGTAATCCTGGATGCCAATTTTGGGGTTTCCCAAATAGGAAAAAGTTCTGGATATGGAATTATATTATATGTTTAAAAGTAATGTGACAAGTAATCATTTTAGGAAGAATTGATGTAGATTTGGTATTATAGGAAAATAGTGGATGTCGATACTTTCGGTGGGTCAATGAAAACACATTTACATATACCCCATCTACGTCTATACCTGATGTAGGAAATGAGTGCAACTTGTGCAAGGCTTGAGACGCAGCTAGTGCCGCCAAGATTGCTTCAATGGCGAAAGTAGAAATCATGTTTTTGTGATGCCTTCTTTGTGTAGTTTGTGCAGTACTTTGTTGGGACCATATGCATAAATGTGATTAAAAGACGGCTATTGTAGATAGTGAAACTTTTTTAGAATTTCATGTAGATACGTTGGACATATTTTGATAAACTCATGAAATTTTTGTTGTTTATGACTTCATTATGATATTTTATATAAAATTAAACAAAATAAAAAATTAACCTTATTAAAAAAAATTTGAAAAAAGTTATAACATTTTTAACTTAGATAGCTAGTTAATGACTTATAAAATATTGGTTAATAATGTAAGTGTGGCATTGAGATTTTTTAGGAATATTCAAATGTCAGTGTGGCCCTTTACTCATGGTCATAGAATTATGTAATATGTATCTCCTCTCATGAAATTATAAACCTTGTAGGTTTGGGATCATGGATATTACAACCTTAATATCTTACAAGAATTGGTTCTCCATCATAGTTACGAACCATTGGGTTTAAAAGTTCTACCATCCTTTAAAAGACTGGATTTAAAGTTAATCTTGAACTATGATGTCTCTACGAGTTACATTGGCAAGGCCATGTATGATGAGCCCCTGAGGCATTAGGTCTGGCCCTTAGGTCTTGTACTTTTGAGTTCTTTCTTGATCTTGCCACCCCTTACCAATATTTTACATAGTTTGCATCTCTTTATGAAACTAGTTTTCAATTCCTTATGAAATATACTTGTAGGTATTTATCTCTTCTATAATGATGGAGGAGTCAAAGGTAATTATCAATGAGGTTGCTTCTATTAGATCATACATTAATAGACTTACTATTTTGAATTTGAGCTCGGGCATCATGCAATGTTATTGTTGTCATTGTATGCTTGCTGCTATTGTGCACCATATATTGTTTTATACACTATTTATTTCATTGAGACCGTGAGCTTGGCATTTTTAATGTATTTTCTGTTATTGGATCAATGTATTTTTCCCACTTATTCATTATGTTGGCATACTTATTAATTATTTTCATTATTTTTACTGACTAGTTGTTGAGTTTGTGATCTATTTCTCCCTTGGGAATGCTTTTCAAGTAGAAATGGTAGGATATATACCATCTATCTTTCTTGAAGACTCTTTATCAAAAGGGGATCAATGTCGTTTATCTTCAATTGAATAAGGGGTGCAGAAGGTTGCTTTGCATCCATTGGGTATAGAAATTGAGTGGTATACCTAAACGATGCAAAGCATCTTCTGTACCCTTGATTTTAGTGAAGAGAGAAATGCCATTGATACCCTTTGGATAAAGAAGCTTCAGAACATAAATATGACATCCTACCATTACTACTAGAAAAGAATTTCCAAGGGATCATAGATGCTCTATCCTACCACAGACATGTGTGCATTCCTTATCATAGCCTTAACGCAAGCTCAATCTCAAGAGGTTGTAGTAGACCCAATTGATCTAGATTGACGAATAACAACTTCCACTTTCTACATTGAAAAAGTACCATATCTCTCTCTTCAAGGGTGGATTATTCATTACTAGCATGTCATGCTGTATTCAGTTATATGTAGCTCTAATTATTTATTGTCTACTATGAAATATTTAGCATATGTATCATGTGACTCATGTAACTTATGTAAATCTTTAGAGAGAAATGCCATTGATACCCTTTGGATAAAGAGGATTGATACCACTTCTACCATCCTTTAAAAGACTGGTTTTAAAGTTAAGCCTGAACTACAATGTCTTTGTGAGTTACATAGGAAAGGCCATCTATGATGAGCCCTTGAGGCATTAGGTATGGCCCTTAGGTCTTGTACTTTTGAGTTCTTCCTTAATCTTGCCACCCCTTACCAATATTTTACATATTTTGCATCTCTTTACGAAACTAGTTTTAAATACCTTATGATTGATT
>MU224882.1:3592203-3619532 GCA_018584345.1 Thuja plicata | reverse complement strand
ATTAACAACTCAACCCACTTGAGAAAGTCAACTTTCTCAAGCATGACTTCTCTAAGGACCAACTTGCCAAGTTGAGTCTTACACCCTCCCATGCCTCTTAAATGAATTTCATTAATAACCCATTAATGGGTATTCCCTCTTTCCCATGCCTCATTAATTCCCAAGGCATTAATGGCTCTTACACCTCATTAATGACCTTAGGGGCTCCATTAATGAACCTTGTCTCCCCTCTCTCTCTCTCTCATTCCTCTATAAATTGAAGGGATTTAGAGCTCATAAGAAGCCTCAAATTGTGAATAGTAGTGTTGTTATGCCAAGATTTTGAAGAAATCTCAAAGCATTTTTATGCTACCCATTCCTTCATAGCTTCATGCACACTCCATAGCTACTTTCTCATATGTTTATAATGCTCATTTTAGACTAATATGCATGCTTAAGTAATTAAATAGTTTTTTTTTAACTTGAGTATTTCATGCTAGGTTGTTTATGTCACTGGTATTAGCATAATCTGAGGGCTATTATGTTATTTACTACACTCATCCTAGTTAGAAAGCAATAGGTCGATGTTAGGGTCTTATATGCTCATTAACCCTTGTTTCTCACTAACAGAATGACTTATTGAAGTGTTGTGTCATGGGCAATAGGTGCACAAATATACACACGCATTTCTGGCACCCATCGTGGGGCTAGAATTCCAACTTGGCCTCATTTTGTATCACTTTTTCACTAATTTGCATGCCCAGAATCCTGTTACAGGGTTGGTTTTGGTCATTCTGGATTGCATCTGGGATACACCCTTGCACCGTAGTAAACAAGGCTCACATCTGGGATTTCCTGGATCATTTTTCATTTAGGATCACATCTAGGGAGCATGCTATCACATCTGGTAAGGAAAGTCACATCTGGTTTTGTGTCATTTTCTTTTTTTCTGGATCACATCTGGTGAAAATTTTAGTGAACTTCATTTGCCTAACTCTAATAGCTTGACAAGTTGTGTTTTTGGTATTTTGCAGCTTAATGATTGTTTGCAGGTTGTTATTGAAGGTTTTTCATGGGATTTGAAATAACAGATACTAACTCAATTTTTCAAGTTGCCAACCCCCATCTTGAGCTCTATTTACTCACTTTGAAAACTAAGGAACATTTTCCAATCTATCACTAAATTGACTAGAGGACTATGCTCTTTTCCTTTTAAGGAAAATCAGAAACTCACACATCAGTTTATGGATTGAATGCAATTTGGAGTTAACTAAACAAGAAATCACATCGTATAATTCTTTTAGATCAGTAAATGAATAATATAAATCACTAAATCTTGTGGATCAAAGAACAAGTTCAACTGTATGATTCATTTTTGGGACACAAAAATTGAACAAGCAAACTCACTAAATATTGTGGCTAAATGAACAAGGAAAATATACTTTCAAGCATAGTGCTTTCATTAAAATAGAAACATCTAAATCAGACACAACATTTCTTGAGGGAACGAACCACTTTGCTTGACTCTATTTTAGGAGAAAACAACTTAGATTAGGAGAGTATATTCTTCTTCTTTGGAAGAATAAAAAATCCAAACATCTAAAGCTCACCAATCCTTTGTATGTATATTTAATAGTAGAGGGCCTATCGGTTGAGTAAAAAATCTCCCAGGAAGGACCCAAGTGAGGACGGGTTTTACGCCAACCCTTCCAAATCACTATAAATAGTTGCTTCCTTGTAGGCTAAAGCCTCGGAAGATGGAGCCGGTTTTGTTCATGGAATTTCAACATCATTCCTTGAACATGCTTGGGTATATGTAAAGCGGAGCTGCTTGAATCTTTCTTGTGAGACTACATATATCCAGGTACTCATAGGGCTATACACCTGCATTTTTCCTTGTGTAATTATATGGGGGATGGTTTCGAACAGATTGCCCAATAATCTACAAAAATTTCAATTAAAAGAATTCTTGATTCATCCTTGAAAGGGTGATAATCTTTATGCAAGGCAAAAAGTAATTTCCTCAAGACACTCGTCATATTGTGCCCTCACTTGCATTTAGAGTCGGCTAATACAACATCATGACTGGAGCCATTGCATGCTTAGTGATGGTTGTATTCTGATTAGCACTTGAGTGTGTACCTGAGTCAACAAGAAAAGATTTTTATCCTCCCCCTAGAGAATAGGAAAAAGATGAGTGTCTGTTTCACCCTCCTAACAATGCAAATCTGTTTGATGTGCTTGCAAAATCACTAAAAAGATAAGATCCTTCAAACAAGAAACAATTTTTCAAACCTACATATACAAGTATTTTTCACTCACCAGCAAGTCTCCAAACACAATCATAGATCAGACAAACTACACGAACTCCCAAAATGCAAATTTCAAAACTGGCAAAATCTGACAAAGGCATCATAAAATTGCATCTTGTATACCCTGTATCACATCTAGTTTTTAGGACCGCATCCGATATACTGCCTTGCATTTGGTCAGCATACAGTCACATCTAGGATTTAGGCTCACATCTGGTGTCATCAGAGGCTCGCATCTGGGAGCTCGCATCTAGGACAGTGGGTACTTGTACAAGTATTTCTTACAAGTCTCAGTTGATTAGGATACCCTTTTGGCTCTTTAGCTAGTTCCTATTGTCTTTTCTGGTCTCCCTATTGAAGTTTCAAAAATCTTTCGAACGTCTACCTTGCATGCTTAGTCAGTCTTTCACGATCAGTTCAATACGTGTGGTCTACCCACTTTCTACCAACAACTTGGTTCCCAGCTCACTATCAGGGCATTCTAACCCTCTGACACTAGAATCATTTATGTCCACCAACAACAAACAATTACTTTTATCTAGACACGCCCACTTGAATGGTCTGAAACTCTCGCTTGCACTATTGGGAAACATTGACAAAGTTGAGAAACAACTTCATGGTTAACACAAGATGCAATAAGTACACATCTAAAGGATTGAAAGTGCCTCCTAAAACACCACACTTTTAAGGGGAAACATCTCATAGTTCCCTACTTGATCTAGACTCCCCACAAATGGATAGCGACACTCACAGATCGAGTTAGGCTTTTGAGGAATATAACCATGGAAAAAGGGCCGAAGATACAGATGAAGAAGAAGAACCTAAATTTGACCGTCCCTTATTTTAGTCCGGCAGTGAAAAATGAAATCATTGAAGAAGAATATGAAAAACTCAAACAAAGTAAGAGATTCCATAAAATAATGGAGAAAATGATTCACGAGGATAAGGAGAAATACTTCCTCCATCTAGCATGCATGGGTGTCAAATTACCTAAGGATTATGATGTGGAAAAGCTCAAAGAAAAGGAGGTACCAACTCCTAATTCCATTATTTCCAAGCAACTCACTTTGATGCAAACAGAACTCATAAACCTCAAATAGGAGAAAGAGAAACCCAAAACACAATACTCTTTGGATGCCATTTGTCCATTCCCTTTTGATAAGAGTATCACTATGATCCCATTTCCTCCCAATGTGGAAAGACCAAAGTATGAAAAGTATACAGGAGAAACTGACCCAAATGATCATGTGAGGGAATTATGTTCTCTAAGCATAGAATACATGCATGAATCTACATACCTCATGCGACTATTTCTAGGAAGTCTAGGAGGTAATGCCATGGAGTGGTTCTCAAAACTGAACCCTAAGGTCAAAACATTCAAGGAGTTAATCCAATGATTCATCCAACATTACTCCTACATCATCCAACATGATGTGACTATGATGGATCTATGTAATACCAAATAGAGAACTGGTGAATCATTTACACACTTCCTACAAAGGTGGAGGAATATTTTTGCATGATATTCAAGGGCCATTCCCAAAATAGAGAAGATGGAAATCTCATTAATAATCTAGTGCCTGAATTAAACTATGCTTTATAAATGCAAGACTCTCTAAGCTTTGACAAAATGATTAAAAATGCCCTCTGTATTGAGGAAGTCATGGTCAAAAGGGGAGAGATCACCCTTCAAAATGAAAAAAAAACCAACAACTCCATCTCCAAGTCTAAATGGTGGAAACAAAACAAGAATGTTGTTAATGACGAAGTGGTTGATGCCTCTAACATTAATCCTAAACCTGAGGTGTTCAATCTAACTAATAGCATGCAAGCAAGCAAGGATGCCAAGGTCACGACCCCCATACCCAAGGCAAACAATGATAATAGCAAGGGTCAGTCATGGACTTCAAAACATCAAATAACTTTCACTCCTTTGGGAGAGCCTCTCGAGACTATTTTAAAAACACTTTTGGATAACAAAGTTCTCACAATCTCCGATTCTAATCCGTGGGAACCAATGGTCAAACCTAGGTGGTGGGATGATAAATCCTATTGTATCTTCCATAAAAATAGAGGACACATGACTAATAATTGCCTTAAGCTCAAGCATGTCATTCAAGACCTCATTGAAGGAGGTAAGATCAAAGTAGATGGGCACACTACTAATGAGGATCATACAACATTCAACAAACCCTTTCCTAATTATGACAAAGGGGAAACATCTAAAGGGAAAGGTAACAAAGTCAACTACACCTATTCCGACAATGATAATGTGATTAATATGCTCAACATTAAGACTGAGTCAATCAATGTGGTCACAATCAAAGGTGTCTCATTCCACTCAAATTCTGTAATGCAGAGCCAGACATAGGTCATGATCAAAGGACCCCCAAAACTGACACTGATGTCCAAGGTTCCTATTATAACTATTCCTAAACCAGCAGAAAAACATGTGGTTACTATTCTTGGAGTGAAATATGACTTGGTTGACCAATTGCAACAAACCTCTACCAAAATTTCCATTTTTGAGTTGCTCAAAATATCCACAGTACATAGAGAAATCCTAGAATAGGCTCTACATGCTACTAACATCCCAAAGAATATTGATATAGACAAATTTAAAGCGATGGTCAATCAAATCTCTGTGCCACATTACCTCACCTTTTTTGAAGAGGATGATAAGTCATTGACACATCCACATAATCAACCCCTCCATAATGAAGTCCTTATTCATAAATCCCATGTTAGACGTGTGTTGATAGATGAAGGTGCATGATTGAATATCTGTACACTTGATCTAATTAAGAGATTGGGTCTCTCAGAACAAACAATTGACTCTAAAAGAAAAATAACTATCAAAGCTTATGACAAGGAAGAAAGATCCTCTAGAGGTCTTAATGTTCTACCTATCAGAGTCAGACTGATTGAGAGGAATATCACATGTCAGGTACTGGATCTACCCTTACCCTACAATATCCTGTTAGGGAGACCATGGACTCATGAAATGCAAGCTGTACCATCTACTTACCACCAGTGCATAAAGTTTCCACATAATGGGGTGGAAGTGACAATTCTTGCAGATGATAACTACACTTGTAATAATATCAAATCTGGTAGCATGATCCCACAAAACAAGGAGGCTATGGATGAAATTTCTCCTAAAGCTACCAAGGACATGGTTATGAAGAGTTTTGGCAAAACCTTAAAACTTGAAGAAACAGGTATGGGAGAGTACAAGCTGGACCTGACTCCCTCACTGACAGAACTTCCTGTGTCACCAAGATCCTATGGAAAACCTTCCTCAACATTCACACCTACAACATCCAAAGAACCAGAAGTACACAAAGAAACTGGCATGGTAAAGGCATCCACATCTTCTTCAGATAACATAGAAGAACATGCAGTCTTGGACTGGCTTTACAAAGGGGAACCGGTAGAAGCTGAGGTCAAACATGTAAAGATATCCTCAGAATAGTATGGCAAGGGATATGATTTCCTCAAACAAATGGGATACAAAGGAAAGGGACATCTAAATGACATAGAACGAAGGCTTATTGAACCTATACCCATGGAGTTCTAGAATACCAGAGACAAAATAGGACTGGGTTTCAATACTAAAACTAATAAACCCACTTCAAAAGGGAGTCCAAAATCAGATAAAGGGAGTGACAAAATAGATGAACTAGAGTAGTGGTCCTATGAAAGATTATTACATGTTGGCATAGAGGATCCCAACTACTAAGGAGAATGCTATGTACCCAGCTTTGAGGTACCACAAGATCTTCACACTCCCTTATTAGCACAACCTCCCATTCAAGAGGTAGGAGACACCATAACAGCTGGTCCGAAGATATCATTAATAGCAACAATTACTTAAGAGACACCCCAACAACAGGATTTACATCCTAACTGGGGGAAATTGGTCATAGTTTCACATGTCCTTGATCTACCCCACTTTGATCCATAGGAATCTAACCTGGTACATTAGATAACCATTTCTAAATACTTAAATAGATCTGATGATGAGGTCACTGACTCTCATGACTATGAATGGGAAGATCTATCTGTTGCCACTAAAGATATTGGAATAGATACAATTCACATGTTTGTGGAACCCTCAGCTCCTCATCAATAGTATAACACTACTCCCAATAACACTGATAATCCTAAAGTAGAAGAAGAGTTCCTTCCCCCGATCATTGATGAAGAAACTGGCGAATACATAAGTCTAGAAGAATTTCATAGGCTACAAGCAAGAAGCCTCTTTTTACGGAGAGATGATGATGAGATTTCTACTGACTTTTCACTAGAGTTTGGTTTTCATATAACTATCAATGACCCTTTTAATGATGATCTCACACTTATCGATCTAAATATCAAAGAAATTAACTTAATAGATCATGTCATGTAGGTTAATGGTCTTGATACTAGCGCGATGCTGTCCTTCCCAGAGACTGACTCCCTATCATTGGTACTTCTAGACTTAATTGATTGGACTGAAATAGATCCTACTCCTATTCTAGTCTTTCATAATGACCACACCCTAGCCTATTATCTCAATACTTGTGAACCATACACTTCTTCCACCAATGCAAGGAGCAAGAACATGTCACAGGAGGATATCAAGTTTCTCAGTCAAAAACTGAAAAATGAAATGAAAAAAAGGACTGATGGTGAAAACCACTCTATCGCAGTAGCAGATCCGAAAATAGTAAAGAAAAATGATGTATCCAATGGTGAAAACCTCTTAGAGGCACCAAAGGATGAGACTCTTGATATCCTCCCCAAACACTTTCAGGAAAGGTCTTCAGTACTTATTGAACCAACACAGCCAATAAATTTGGGCACTATTGAAAATCCTCAAATAGTCCACCTTGCACAATCTTTATCAGAAGAGGAGAAGGCACAGTTCACAGAGTTCCTGAAAGGGAAGAAGATCAACTTTGCATGGTCTTATAATGATATGCTAGGGCTAGATCCTAATCTAATCGTGCATCACTTATCTATAGCTCCCGTGATCAAGCCCATAAAACAAAAACTTAGAAAGATGCATCCTCATGTTGCATTATTGGTAAAAGAAGAATTACAGAAGTTGCTAAAGGATGGATTTATCAGAGTCATTGCCTATGCAGGATGGATCTCCAATGTGGTCCTTGTATCTAAAACTGATAAATCTATCAGGATCTGTACTGACTTCAGAGACTTGAACAAAGCATGTTCGAAAGATGACTTCCCTCTACCTAACATTGACATGATCATAGACCTCACAGCAGGCTACCAGATGTATTCTTTAATGGATGGATTCTCAAGCTATAACCAAATCAAAATCACCTCAAAAGATCAAGAGAAAACTACATTTACATGCACATGGGGCACATTTTTCTGGAACATCAGGCCATTTGGATTAAAGAATACCGACGCAATGTATCAAAGAGCCATGTCAACTATATTCCATGACATGATGCACAAGAACATGGAGGACTACGTGGCTGACACATTGGCTAAATCCAAAGAAAGAGGTACTCACATTTTTGACCTAAGAAAGATATTGTATTGAATGGAATAGTTCCAACTCAGGCTCAATCCAAAGAAATGTGCCTTCGAGGTCCAATCAGGGAAACTCCTAATATTCATTGTTTCAGTGAAAGGAATTGAGGTAGACCTCGCTAAAGTTAAGGCTATACTAGAAATGGCTCCTCCATGCAACATCAGTCAAATGAGGACACTACAAGGGAGACTTCAGTCTATCAGGATATTCATGTCACAACTTGCAGACAGGGTACAACCCTTTACTAAATTATTGCATAAAGGGGTTACCTTCAAATGGGATGAACACTGTGAAGCAAACTTTAGAGAATTGAAAGGATACCTGGTTACTCCTCCTATTCTTATGGTGCCTATTCATGGAAAGCCCCTACTCCTATACATTTCAGCTAAACCTACATCCCTAGGAGTATTTCTAGCTCAAGAATATGAAACAAAGAAAGAGAGATCTATCTACTACATTAGTAGAACACTGGTCGCCTATGAGCTCAATTACAACATTATTGAAAAAGCATGCTTAGCAGTCATCTTCGCATCACAAAAATTGAGGCACTACATGCTCTCTCATATAGTAAGGGTCATTGCTAAGATAGATCCTCTAAAATATCTCCTAAGAAGAACTGCATTAACAGGGCGTTTGGCAAAATGGGTCCTGATTCTAAGTGAGTTTGACATTGAATACGTAGAAAGGAGAGCTATTAAAGGGCAGGTCCTGGCAGATCAATTGGCTGATTCACCACTCCAGGATGATGAACCTTTAATGATTGAATTCCGTAATGAAACAATCATGCATCTAACTAAATACCCATGGAAGATGTACTTTGATGGTTCATTCACTCAACAAGGCTTTGGAGTAGGGGTCCTATTTATAACTCCTCAAGGTTACAAGATTCCCAAATCTTACAAATTGATGTTTCCATGCACCAACAATATTTCAAAATATGAAGCATTGGTAAATGGTATTAAGATAGCTATGGAGTGGAAGATTGTAGAATTACACGTATATGGTGACTCCCAACTAATTATCAGTCAGGTCAATGGGGAGTATCAAATGAAAGATGAGAAGTTAATGCCCTAAAAGCAACTAGTTGATGACTTAAAGAAGTATTTTGTCTTTGTCACCTTCCAGCAGATACCAAGATCAGAGAACAAAGCTGCAGATCTATGGCTACCTTGGTGTCCATTTTACAACTGGAAGAACATCAATTTTGCTATGACTTCTTGGTGGAAGAACTATCCTATCCTACCTTTGATACCCCTAAATACCAGGTAATATGTTCTTTGAATGACCCAGACCAATCTTTGTATGCTAATATCATTTCTTACCTTTATGACCAAACTGTCCCTAACAATCTATCCAGAAATGAGAAAAGATCCCTGATTAGGACAACATCATGTTATGTCCTCATTACTAACAACCTATATCAATGAGCTCTCAATGGTACACTTCTTAGGTGTTTAGAACTTGAAGAGTCTGATCTAGCATTAAAAGAAGTCCATGAAGGTGTATGTGGATCACACTCAAATGAATTTTCATTAGCAAAGAAACTGCTCAGAGTAGGCTATTACTGGCCTACCATGGAAAAATATGCTATTCAATTTTCTAAAGCATGTCTTAAATGCCAAACACATGGAAATCTCATCCACGCTCCTTCCAGAGAACTTATACCTTTCATAACGCATTGGCCATTATTTATAGATATCGGATACCCTCTTCAATTGTAATAGACAATGGGGGCTAATTTAAAAATCAAGACATTGATGACCTTTGTGAACAGTTCCATATCACTCAACATTGTTCCTCAATATATTACCCTCAAGGTAATGGAAAAGTTGAGGCATCTAACAAGAATATTCTAAAGATTCTACATAGAAGTGTAAGTAAGTCTGCAGAGACTGGCATCTACAACTAAATTCGGCACCATTGGCCTACAGAACAAGCATCAGAACACCAACTCGAGCCACAACATTTTCTCTAGTCTATGGCGCTGAAGCAGTACTACCCATTGAGGTTGAAATTCCCTCTATGCGGATATATTTACAAGTTCTTGTTACTGATGAGAAATACCACATAGATAGGGTGAATTATTTGGACCTACTAAATGAGCGCAGACAAGAGGCGATCGACCACCTAAAAGTGTACCAAGAATGTATGTCCCAAGGTTACAACAAGAAGGTCAAACCACGCAAATTTGAAGTAGGAGATCTTGTCCTCAAAGAGAATCCTAAGTACCAGCCTAACAGAGAGTAGAAAGGAAAGTTTGAACCTAACTGGCTGGGACCTTATGTTATCACTGCTTCTTTTGGGACTGGGGCTTATCAATTGGCTACACCTGAAGGAGACATTCTTCCATATCCTATCAACACACTATATTTGAAGCAGTTCTACACTTGATGTTTAGCTAAGAAGAGCCTGTACAACAAAATGTTTTTACAAAATACCAAAAACATTTAGAAAATTGATTCTGAAGAAATCCAAAAAAGTGGAAAAAGGTCCTACAAAAAGGGTATCTTTGGTGAAAACGTGGCAAACAGGTGCCTTGATACTACAAAAACATTCAAAAAAGAAAAAATTGAAAAAAATTTGAAAAAGAGAAAAGTACCTTGATGAGCACCTGGTAAAATAGACATCTTGGTAGCAAAAAGAAAGAAAATATCTTGCCAAGTGGTGAAAACCTGGAAATCAGGCATCACTTGTGTTCTACGCTCCATCTATCAATGCACTACTGATACCAAGCCTTCATAATTATACCTGTGCTCAAATGCTGACTTCATTTCCTAAATGGTTGTCTTATCCTCGCTTGGGATTTGTCTGCATTTACGTCTTAGGAATAAGTCATTTTTCACTGGGGGCATCTTTGCTGGCAAGGTAGGTTGCAGTTACTAGGTTGCTCTAGGATGGTTTTCTTCATGAACACAATTTTTCTTGATACATGCAAAAAAATATCTCTTTCCAAAACAAGGGTGTCTTTTCAAACATCACATATCTAGAAATGACATTAACGGAGTTCCTACAAGGCTATATTGGATTGCAAACATGAACGGATTATCCTATCAATGCACAGACATGGAACACCATATTGCTTGTATTCCAATTTTCTAATTGATGAGTCTTTATTGTGTTTGACATATGAATGAACAAGTACTACTTAAACACACAGTTTGATATTGGTTTGATTATGATTCTTTAATGTCCTGATGATGTTTTCAACTAGGGACATCTGAGTAATTATAAACTGTATTTGCTTGATTCACAATTGATGATTTGTTATGTCTTCTTAGATACTCAATGATGTTTACGCAAAGACAAAGAGTCACAAGGATAGGGAGCATAATGTTTTCTTAATTTCCTGTGTATGGTGATTATTCCAAATGATCCTATAAATTTCACCTAAGTTAGATGTTTATGGTAAGAGCTACCAGTATGGGTGGATAGCCGTATATATCTTGATCTTTGTTATGTGTAAACTACGGTGAGGTTGAAACGATTTCCTTGTCTATTTTCTGATCCAGATTCTCACTTGGGATTTGTCTATAGTTATCTTATCCTTGCTTAGGATTTGTCTACATTTACATCTTAGGTATAAGTCATTCTGTACTGGGGGCATCTTTGTTGGCATGGTAGGTTGTGGTTGCTAGGTTACTCTAGGATGGTTTGCCTCATAAACACAATGTTTCTTGATACATGCAAAACGATGTCACTTTTCAAAAAAAGGGTGTCTTTTCAAAAACATCAAGTATCTGGACATGACATTTACATTAAACAAAGTTCCTACAAGGCTATGTTGGATCACGAACATGAACGGATTATCCTATCAATGCACAAACACGGAACACCATATTGCTTGTATTCCAATTTTTATATTGCCGAATCTTTACTGCGTTTGACATATAAAATGAACAAGTACTACTTAAACACATAATTTGATATTGGTTTGATTATGATTCTTTAATTTCCTGATGATGTTTTCAACTAGGGGCATCTAAGTAATTATAAATTTCATTTGATTGATTCTCAATTGCTAATTTATTATGTCTTCTTAGTGTCTCAATAACGTCTGCGCAAAGACAAAGAGTCACAAGGATGGGGGGCATAATGTTTTATGGGTTTTCTGCAGATGGTGATTGTTCTAAATGATCCTATAAATTTCACCTAACTTGGATGTTTATGGTAAGAGCTGCCACTATGGGTGGATAGCTTCATATATCTTGATCTTTGTTATGTGTATACTACAGTGAGGTTGAAACAATTTCCTTGTCTATTTTCTAGATCAAGTTTCTTACTAAGGTATACAAATCATAATGTACCCAAGGATATGACTTTTCAAGGTTATTGTGGGTCCAATATCTTGCCTTAATCAGAATCTGGTATAGTAAAAGGAAGGTGACTATTTTGTTATCCTGGCTTCTATGCGTTGATGCCTAAGTCTATTTCCAACATTTCAATAAAACATAGTATTCATACTTTCATAATATTAGTGGTTATTAGTGATGGTTGTACTATCAGGTGGTATCCATCCCAAAAGAGTGCCCAATGATGATAAAAAGCTATACATTTGCATACCAGTGACAAAGTGCTAAGAGTCTTCATATCATTACATTTTTGATAAAATGCATCGGATATAAACAAGAAAGGAAAAGCATTAAAGGCATTTTGAGCTCCAAATTAATTCAATTTTTCTTCTTCTAAATCAAGTTAATTACAACATCCATATTATTGATATATATATGGTTGCACATCCATAGCATACATTTTGCATTCATAAAAAGAAGCAACATGAAAATACCAAAACAAAGCATCCATGCAGTGCATTTTTACTTTTACATCCTAAGTGCATCCATACATCTATTTTGCATAAAGAAAAATCAAACAACATACATTTGCATCTTCACATAAATATCATTTAAAACATATTTATATCAGTAATCAAATCATCATATGATGTCATCATCTAAATCTAACTCATCAAGAGACCAAGATATCATCACATGTGCAAATAAAATCTAAGGCAAGAGAACTCATGAAACATATCAAAATCAGGAAGCTGCATCATATATATATATATATATATATATATATATATATATATAATATATATATATATATTATATATATATATATATATCACCACATGGTACTGATAAAAATATAGAGCAGTATGCATAAAGAGTGTCTAAGTATCAGTGAGATAGAATGAATCAGATATACATATATAAATGTCATATACAAAAGAGGATCTTAGAAGGATCTAGATATACAATGTGTGAACTTAGATATACAAAATATAACAATGTAAATTAGATCTGGCTCCCCCCTTCTTTCTGATTTGGAGGAGGAGGAGGAGGAGGTACAAATGGAGGTGGAGGAGGCATCGCTCCATCAGACTGCTGAGCCAACCGAGAAAATGACACTACTCTCTGCCCCTCTAGCACTACCGCATGATAAATAGAATAGTAATATGTGGCCCTCTATCCCTAATGAGTAGCTATGTAGGCCTATACATCTCTCTCTACTCAAAGTCTCTCCATCTACCTATCCCTATCTATAAGCAAGGCATCCGATATAGCAAGTCTAGACTCTGCTGCTGTAGCCCTAGCCTCTGCTGCTATTGGTCTAGCCTCTAAAGATGTAATCTGAGACCTCAACTACTCTCTCTCCTACTCACACCTAGAAAGATGATCTCCATCTCTACCTGTATCTTGGTCCTAAGACCTATCCTGTGGTCTATCCTGTGACCTCAGCTGCCTCTATCTCTGCTAATCCCTAGTAAGGAGTGGATCAGGATCTCTCTGAGGGGCTAAAAATCTAAAGCGGGTACCCCAACCCTCCCCACTCCCACTCACACCACCTATATCAAAAGCCACACCATCACCACCCCTATCATCTCCATCATCACTATCATCAGAAGGAGGACACCTGCCATCTCTACCATCTCAGCCACCATCCTGATCTCCATGTCTGCTAGAAGCCCTATCTCTCTGTGCTCCTCCCCTCCCTCTGGCAAGATGATCCTCAGGATCATAATCTAAAGGCTCCTCTATGTGAGGAATGACCTCATCTGGTATAGTAAAATGAGGAAATGGGTACTGGAGCATCTCCGTGACATATCCATTTGAAACACCTACATCGGCCACATCAAGGTAATGATCCCAGTCTACTCCAACCATATCATGAATCTCTTGATGCACTATCTCATACCTCAGTTGAGCACCCCATAATGAAGCCTCATCTTAGATCTGTGCATACATAGTGATATCCTATATCCTACCCTACCGTTGGCCATACTATCTTAGCACTCAGGTGTGAATGAGCCGCTCTATCACATATCTGGTCCTCCCTATGAGATATCAGCTCTAAAATAAATAGGGTACTTATCGTGCATCCAAGGTCCACTCCTCGCAGTCTAAATATGGTCACCAAATGACCTCAGTCATATTGTCAAAGAGTCAATGCCTATACTCAACCTTTCCCAGATGGGGCTGCTGAATGAGACCTGCATACATGTATTCATAGGGCTGCTTAGGTGGTTGATGTCTATCTATAATTGGCCATGTAATAGGGATGTGCTCCCAGGCCCAGATTTGAAGAATAAGGATACCCACAGTCATACTACAGGTATAATGATATACTATCTCATGAAGCTCTCGATACATATGGGCTACAATACAACTACCCCATGCAAATCTTCATCTGTGGGTGACCATGCACTCCAACATGTCTACCCAGTCGACCATGAATCCATGCTAGCCTCTGTCAGGCATCAGGATGCCACCTATTAGACCTGCTAAGTATATAGATAAATGATCATAATGATCGACCATATAATCCCATGACAGATATCTCCAATCAATCATGTCATCCTAGAAATATCGACATGCAGTGCCAATTGCCACATCTGCCATCGATTCAAAGCGCACCTTAGCACCAATTATCAAAATCCAAAGGGTCTTCCATACGTCCTCTAGAGTCACTGTGATCTCCTTGGTTGGTAGGTGGAAGGTGTTGTGCTCTGAGTGCCATCTCTGGGTAAGAGCGGTCAACAACCCTCGGTTTACCCCTATCTCGAGTAAACCTATTAAAGAACATAATCCACATCGGATCACTATAGTCTTCTCATCATCAAAAAGCAGTCCAGATAGAGAAAGCACACAACCTCGGTAGGTGCCACAAAATGCAACTACCTCAAAGTGAGTCTATTTTTGACAAACACAACCATACATCAGTATTCTATCTACAACAAGATGTAGATTCCTAATTAGATAAATAATTCAAGGTTCACATCACGTAAACAGGTCCAACAAACTAAATTTCTAAGTCTCATAACCAGATGTGATTCTGAAACAACAGGGTGCGATCTCCTTTACTGGATACAATCCTAGAAATATAGGATGCAATGGAGATCACAGGATGAGATTCCTAAAATATGGGATGTGACCCTAAAAATAGGGTACAAGCTTAAATGGATAGGGTATGACACAAAGCAAATTTCAACTAAAAATCAAGACAAAAATAAGGCAACTGGATACGATCCAGAGTATCCTAGATGCGATGCAGGAATCCATAAAAAATGGATGCGATCTGGGAAATACAAGATGCGACACGGGTTTTATAGGTTGGGATCCAAAATACTGGATGTGACTAAAAATTCAACTGCCTATAAAAGCTACAAAAATGCATGAAATTGAAATTTGCAAAATTCACAATGTAGTTTTATGAGCACTTACCGGAGGTGGGTAATCGGCCAGGCACTGATGTCGATGGCTCATCTCAAAATGATGCTTCCTCACAGGGACTACCATCTTCTCTATAGAGCTCTTTGAATTACTATGGAGGAAAGTGAACATGAATAGTAAAATGGTAATTTTTGAGGCTTATATTGGTCTTTTGAGCCATTTAGGAGTTCCGAAACTCCTCCCAGACAACTACAACTACATTTTTGTTCTCTTTTTAGTCAATCAGAAACCAAATTGAAGGTGCCTAAGATGTTTTACATGGCACCATGCCATTTTTGTGACAGTTCTAAAAATTGCGAATTTGCTTCATTTGTTCCATAAATCTATCAATACTACACATTTTATCATAAATCTTGGTCTAACATCATTTTATCAGTCTCATCACTCACATTTTCACATAATTAACTTGATATTAGTGTGTTTATTTTTAAACACACCCTCTTTTTCCACTTCTTCTACTCTTCTTTCTTACCCTAACCGCTTCCTGCAAGTGATACATCATTTCAACAAAGGGATTTTATTCTTTTCCTTTGATTTCATTCCCGAGAAGGCATGACCACACTATCATCAATTAAATTTTTGATCAAAACAACATTAAAGTGACTTTGTTATCAAACAAACTAGGGGCATAACAGTTTCCTTGACTAAGTCAGAACTGTTGGCTTGAAAGCTTTGGTTCTGATAAGCTGGATATCTTGTGCCCCCTCATTTTAAAAGATTCTTATTAAGCTCCTGGCAACTTCTTACTGACTTTTGGATGACAATCAAGTTCAGAATCAATATTATCAATCTTTAGATGACAACCAAGTTCAGAATTGGTATCTTTAAGATCTTTTATTGATCTTTGGATGACAACCAAGTTCAAAATCAATTCTATTAGTTTAGTTTGATCAAGTGCGAGACTGATCTCATCAACATTTCATTTGACAACCAAGAATGAAATTCTCAATCTTTCTGAAGTCAAAATCAAAAACTTTCTTTGAATCAATGCACTGCTCAAATATCAACTCAAAGAGAGGCAAATGTAACCACTTGAATTTGGTATGTTCTGACTATAGACCCTATTTTCCCTAAGTGTGACCATACCCCCAATCATGTCATGACAATGTTACTTTGGCATAATTCATTTTTAAAATCAAATTTAATGTCCTAGGTGATTTTTATCACTAAATTATATTACCTATTATAGCCATATGATTCAAATGAATTCAAACCATTTAAATCAAAGAAAATTCAAATATGACTATAGTATTTAATTATAAAGGAATTAAATAAACCCCTAAATCAATTACCCACTTGCAAATAACCCATTCCCCTAGCCTATTTAATTTAATTAAAATGGCTATAGTCCCCTTAATTATTAAAAAGAAATAAAATTCTTAAACAATTAATTCCTATATTTTAAATGAATTAAATAAGTTTAATTCATTTCATTTATATTCCCTTAAACCCCAACCTAACCTATCTCAACCAATTCTACCCTTGGTACTAACCCATCTCAACCTATTCCCCCCATGCTAATCTAATCCTAAAACCCCTCCTAATGTTGTCACATTCCATTAAGGAATGATTAACAACTCAACCCACTTGAGAAAGTCAACTTTCTCAAGCATGACTTCTCTAAGGATTAACTTGCCAAGTTGAGTCTTACACCCTCCCATGCCTCTTAAATGAATTTCATTAATGACCCATTAATGGAGATTCCCTCTTGCCCATCCCTCATTAATTCCCAAGGCATTAATGGCTCTTACACCTCATTAATGACCTTAGGGGCTCTATTAATGAACCTTGTCTCCCCTCTCTCTCTCTCTCTCTCCTATTCCTCTATAAATTGAAGGGATTTAGAGGTCATAAGAAGCCTCAACTTTTGAATAGTAGTGTTGTTATGCCAAGATTTTGGAGGAATCTCAAAGCATTGTTATGCTACCCATTCCTTCATAGCTTCATGCACACTCCATAGCTACTTTCTCATATGTTTATAATGCCCATTTTAGACTAATATTCATGCTTAAGTAATTAAATAGTTGTTTTTAACTTGAATATTTCATGCTAGGTTGTTTATGTCTCTGGTATTATCATAATCTGAGGGTTGTTATGTTATTTTCTACACTCATCCTAGTTAGAAAGCAATAGGTCGATGTTAGGGTCTTATATGCTCATTAACCCTTGTTTCTCGCTAACAGAATGACTTATTGAAGTGTTGTGTCGCAGCTAACAGGTGCACAAATATACACACACAGATACTGGTAAAGACTTGGTTAGAGGAAGTGAATATCTTGGAAAGCTCATTCCAGGATGTATAAAAGATGGTATAAACTTTTTGGTAAGAAATTTTGTTATTCCACATTTTTTTATATCTTTTCCATTGATGTCAAAGGGGGAGAAGAGAAGATATGAAAATGTACAGATGAGAGATAGAGTAATATGTGAAGGAGTTATAGAAGTACAATGTATATTTTTTTTGGTATTGACACTTAGTAATTTTTTGCTAAGTGTTTTCATCAATGCCAAAGAGAGAGATTGTTGGAAAGTGGTTCATTCAAGAATGTTCTAGAACACTTTAGGGTTGTCATTTATGGAAACAAATCTAGTATAGATAGTCGCCTAGTATCAAACATAGTTTTGGAGTTATAGCTTGCAAAATGACTAAGTCTAGAAAGAAGAATTATAGAGTCCTTCCACCATATTCCTATCACATATTAATTTTCTTCCAAATCCACTTATCTATCCATTCATTTATCCTTATCCTCTTTCACTCTACACTTGGGGTAAATCTCCATACATAATTTTCTACCATACATGTCTTCTACATCCCCTTTCCACCATCCATCATCCTATCTAAGTCCATCATCCTTTTCCGATATTTGATGTTGACTATCCTATACTTTGCCTCCATCCATATCGTCCATGTTTCTTATTCACTATCTACCCCCTATCCATTATCTCACATAAATCCATGAACCTTTCCTATATTTGATCTTGACATCCTATCCATGTGCTCCATCTCACAGTCCTTATCTTATATATTTCCTCCACCCCCCATCCATAATCCTATATAAGTCCATCCTCCTTTCCATGCCTTTAATTTTGGTTATCCCATGCATTTCCTCCATACATTATCAATTATCCTATTCCTATTATATCATCCCTATCCTTATCCCCTATTCATATCATCCCTCATCCTATCCAAATCCATTCCACTTTCATACAATTTATCTTCCTTAAAAAACTAGAGGCACTCCAACATCCATGCATGCTTTGGACCATACCATACTTATCCCATTCATTCATACTCTTTATACACTATCCATCCATATCACTTATCCTAATCCACTTATTACCAATCATTTAGTCCTCCACTCACACCCCTAACATAAAATCCTTCCATTTCATGCAGAATTTATCCCCCATATTCCCATCCTTCATTTTCCTACTACTTATGTGGGGTATTTCACTACTTTACCACATAGTTCTTGAATCTCCCTCCTTTAATCCCATTTTACCTATCCATCCATTCAATATTACCTATCCATCCATTCCATTCATCTATCTCCCATCCAAGTCACCTCTCCATCTCCACCATTCCTTGGCTCTCCCTTGTCATTGCTCCAAATCCATTTTATCCTTCATCCATCTTTCAATTCAATTCTATCCAATTCATTTATCTTCTAATCCAGTCCATTCATCTTCCATTCTATCCAATCTATTTATCTTCTAATCTAATCTATCTTATCTTCCAATTCTATCATATTCTCTAATTCCTTTCATCATCCTTCCATCTTTTAAATTCATTTTATCCTTCATCCATCTTTCAATTAAATTCCATCCAATGAATTTATCTTCTAATCCAATCCATTCATCTTCCATTCTATCTGATCTATTTATCTTCTAATCCAATCTATATTATCTTCCAATTCTATCATATTTTCCAATTCCTTTCATCTTCCTTCCATCCTTTTCAATCCATTTTATCCTTCATCTATCTTTCAATTCAATTCTATCCATTTAATTCCTCTTCTAATCCAATTCATTCCTCTTCCATTCTATCCATCTTCTAATCCAATCATATTATCTTCCACTTCCATTCTATATAATTCCTCTTATCTTCCTCTCATCCTATCTATTTATTCTTCCTTCCAACCTCCAATCTACCCTATCTTCTATTTCATTCATCTTATAATCCATTCCATTCCTCTTCCATTATATCTATCTTCTAATCCCATAATATTATCTTCCAATTCCATTCTATCTAATCTTCCTCTCATCCTATCTAATCTAATACATTTACTCTTTCTTCCAACCTTCAATCCATCTTATCCTCCAATCATCCTATCTTTAAATTCTATTCTATCTCATTTCTCTTATCTTCCTTAATCCACCTTACAATACATTTTTTCTTCCTTTCATCCTATTAAAACCATCTTATCTTCCAATTACATTTTATCCTTCATCCATCTTCCAATTCAATTCTATCCAATCCATTTATCTTCTAATACAATCCATATTATCTTCTAATTCTCTCATTTTCTCAAAATTCCTCTTATCTTCCTTCCCATTCTATCCAATCCACTTATCTTCCTTCCATCCTATTCAAACCAACTTATCTTCCAATCCCATTCCATCCAATTCATTTATCTTCTAATCCAATTAATTTATCTTTCTTCCATCCTATTCATTCCATCTAATCCTCTCATATCATTTTATCCAATCATGTTCCTCCATCATCATCTAATCACATGATATTCTATGCATTCTAATCCTATCAAACTAAGCTTTATCTCATCAAACTAAGATTTACCCCATCACACTAAGCTTTTCCTAGACACATTTCCCGCATGATTTTTATCAAATCAATTTAGAGATTAACTTTCCTAGTTCCTTGTTCATTTCACAACTATTACCAACAAATGCATATTTTGACATCAATCAATCTTTACCTGTTAGAATGTATCCTTCTGGTGTTGGCTTATCAATCCTCCATCACATAATATTTTTCATGGAAAGAACTTTTGACTGAATGAATGCTTTGCCATGATGTCTTTTTGTTGATTTTATCTTTGTGTTTTAGTAGACCCTACTCATGATTTCCTCAATCTTAAATATCTTGGCGTATCTTGGATGGTGTATATTGGAATACATTTCATTTGCGGAATGATCTATTTGTGGGTACTTTAGTGCATCTTTGTTGGTCACACAGTTAAGTTTATGTATGCCTCACTGGGGGTAGGGTCTTGTGCACTTCCACCAAGTCCCTAATCAAGATTTTGGTGTACTATGGCTTCATCATGAGTGTCATTGCATTAGTTCCACCATGATTGTTGATCTACATTTATGATCCTAAATCTACCTTATTTGTCTGAGAGTATAGTCCAGGCAAAGGAACGATGTCATCTACGTTGTCTAGCTTGTGATACATACCCCCTCTCGCAAAGTCAAACGAGGGTGTTCTCTCCAATATTAACACAATACAATCCCAAAAATATCATTTAGTTAGAATGCATTAGTTAGTTTCATTTAGCATTCTTGCATTCTTCATTATGAGGCTCCTATTTATTTAGTATTCCATCATCCTGATTGGGGTATCATGTCCATGATCTACCCTAGGTCTACCCCGAGCTCCCCAAGGAATCATGTCGCAACACCCACCTGTTTCCCCTTTTTTCTCTCTTCACCCTCATTCTTCTTCCTCCCTTCTGCCCTTTTCGAGAAAATTCCACAAAATTTATTTTTTGCATTATTTTCTCGAGGGGGCAAAATCTCCCACTAGAATTACTTTTCTCCACCAGAATTACTTTTCTCTCTGAGGCATCTCATTTTATTTTTTCTTTTACACGACATCGTCCTTGACGTCACATCAAAGAGGGGCAAAATGCAGATGTCTAAAATCATCCCTCCACACATATATTAATTTAATTAATATTCCCTTAGCATTATAGTTAATTCTAGTTAATTATCTATTTTTGTTATATTCATCCATTGATTTAATTAAATTTATTGATTAAATTAATTCATTTTTTTTATCGGTAACTAAACTAATTCATTATTCTATGGTATCTAAAGTTAATTTAAATACCCTTCCCTAATATATTAAATTTACATTTAATATATGATTCTCCACAAAATTCCCCTTTAAATAAATTTTAATTTATTTATTCCCTCCACATTCTAATATTTTACTAAGCTATGATTAATCTAAATCTAATTTGGATTAATCATAAATCTAGCCTAGATTACTAATCTATACCCATCACTATCCCCCTAAACCTACTCCTCTAATTAATCTTAGATTAATAAGACTGAATTTATAATTCCTACAACAATTAACCTCCTAATGGTTCTCACACATGTGTGAGAACCCCTCCTATGGGAGTTGTGCATTCCCTTTGCCTAAAATGGCCCAAGCCATTTCTCTTGCATCTTGTCTCCCCTTTCCTCTTTGGAAGATGCTCAACATGTGACTCACTTTGGGTCTCTCACCCTCTTACACTTGTCATTAAACCATCATTTTCAAGAGTTTCTCATACATGTGTGAGAAACTCTTCCTCTCGCATGACCACTCCTTTATCCCATGTAGAATCTATGTGGATGCCACATAAGATCCACCTCATCCAAGCCCTCCAAAAATCTATAAATAGGAGGCCTCACTCTTTGCAAATAATCTCTTATTTTATGCATTATTATCATGTTAGTATTTCTCTATAATTCCGTAGTTCATTTTCATTTTTTTCATGCTTAGTTCATTATTGAATCTAGAAATCACATGCTAGGTTAATAGAAATGAATCTTATATTCATTTGATCTTTCATATAATTCTAGCTTAGTTTTTCATTTTCAGCTTCATCATTTGGTGAAGGCTTGAGACAAGTTCCTCATACTTATTTTTGAGCTCTTGATCACCTCAATAGTTTGCACTGTAGGATTCAATCCATAGGAAGAAAGAAAGAAATAGTGGGATTAATATATTGTGTTGGGAGAGAACACCCACATTCCTCTCTAAGATCAAGTCAAAAAAGTCTTGGGTGCACTTGTTTCATCTCATTTGAGGTTATGTTGGAAGCTTTGTGTAGGAACAAAGTTTTTGAAATGTTAATGTAACTTGTATGCTTTTTATTTGCCTAATGTTTGCATGTATGAGATTTCTCCCCATAGGTTGGTTTTCATCATACACATGATCTAGTAAGAATATGGGTAAATAGAATCTTATGGAACATGAGGAACAAACTATTCATGAATTTGTGGAAAATGAAGCTGAACCTAAGATAGGAGAGTCTCCTATGCTTAGGAGAGTCATGTTGAGTAAGAGGGAAGTTGAACCTTTACAAAGGAGGAATTTTTTTAGGACTGTTAGCAAATCAAGAGATAAATATTGTAAATTTTCTATGTATAGTGGTAGCATCGACAACTTGGTATCAGAAGAGATGGTGCAAAATATTAGATTTAAGAGACTTAAACATCCTTCTCCTTATGGGATAAGTTGGTTTTTAGATGATCATATGGTGGAGGTGAAAGAGAAATGTTTGGTTAATTTAAAAATGTATCCATACAAAGATGAAGTATTATGTAATGTGGTGTCTATGAGTACTTGTCATGTTCTATTGGGAAGAACTTGGAAGTTTGATAGAGGAGTTATTCATGATTGCAGAAGAAATTTGGTCACAATAGAGAAGGATGGACAAAGGTTTACTCTAGTTCCATTGAAGGAAGAAGAAGAAGAGGGAAGTGCAAGGAATTTGAGTATGGTGAAGAGTTATTGTTCAGAGAAGACTACAGAGGTAAGTATGGATCAGAAGAAGGATCTTGAAGGTAAATCTAGTGAAGGCAAGTTGGTATTTGATTATAAGAATGGTAAGGTGGTGCAGTAGAGGGCCTTGGTTTTTGAACATATAAGGTTTTATAACAAAGCTAGATCAATTATTCAAAAAGGAGGAGGTATAGTAATTTGAACTATGGTGTTAATAGAGGGTATGATAGAGTGAGTACATAGAGAAGTGATTTGATGAATCTTACAGAGGAAAGTACAATGGTACAAAGGTAGAGAGTTGCAGATAAAGAGGATGTTTGGATAAAAAAACAAGCATGGGGTTTATGTTCCACGACTTGTCAAATGTTCATAATTTTCTCTTATGGAACATTTTATTTTACCTAGGGTGTCTGATACAAAAGCATCTTAGGATCTTGGCAATCTTGCATCAACCAAACAATTTCCTTTAGTTTGTTTTCTATTTTGTTCTAGTTTGGCAGTTTTTGGTATTTTGGTGGCGATTGATCTGTGCTTTTCCTTTTGTTTTGCAATCATGTTAGCGTGTTCTTGGCTTTTTCCTAGAGCTTATTCTATGACCACAATTCATTTGGTTTCATCGCACCCAAATCTTTCTTGTGCTTCAATTACTATCATGCCTATTCAAAAGGATCGTCTATTAGCCCTTCAAGAATCCCCCATGCATATCCAAACTCCTACCTTTTCCTTATAAGTGGCTCTATTTCAAGAGAGTAATCCAAAGTGTGAAGAAACAATTATTAGTAAAGATCAAGATGAATATGTTATTTGATCCTATCCAATATTTGATGAAGGTCCCATATTCATAGAGTCTCATGATGATTCCCTCATACCATTACACCTCTTTCAAGATGATACCTTCCCATCTCAAGAAAAAGGTATCCTTCCAAGTCCTATATCTTATCTACCTCCTAAGAAAGATCAGGATATCCCTTCCACCATTTCTAATGAGCCTATTGAAAATAAATAGAAAAGTACCCTTTCTAAACCATCCAATGATACCTTACCATATCAAGAACAAAATATCCTTCCAAGTCATATATCTTATCTACCTCCTAAGAAAGATCAGGATATCCCTTCCACCATTTCTAATAAGCTTATTGAAAATCAAGATAAAAGTATCCTTTCTAAACCATCCAATGATACCTTCCCATCTCAAGAAAAAGGTATCCTTCCAAGTCCTATACCTTATCAATCTTCTAAGAAAGATCAAGATATCCCTTTCACCATTTTAGTTGAGCCTATTGAAAACCAAGAGAAAAGAACCCTTTCTACATCCTCCAATGATCCTCTTCCATGTCAAGATCAAAGTATCTCATCAAATTATTTTCATGATCCCCCATGTATTCATAAAAAATCCCTCACTCTTCCTAATTCCTTTCATGCTATTAAATACCCTAAAGCTTCATTTTCTCCTATCTAAGTTTCTCCTATCAAATCTATTCATGAGCCTATCGGTATAGAGATAGATCTTAAAGATGAGAGTTTTGAAAATATAGTTCACTCTAAATATGTTGATATTCCTTTCACACCTTATTTCCCTCCATTCAAACATAATCATACACCTTCCCCATCCTCCAAATGCATTTTGGGTCACTATATCCCAAAGCTAAAGTCTCCATCCTCCAAATCCATTTTGGGTCCCTATTTCCCAAAGTTACAATCTTCATCCCTTTCATCCATATTGGGTTATTATATTTCTCCATTCACCATCCTAAAATTCCTAGCTCATAATCCACTTACCCTATCAGGTATCAAGATCAACGAAGGCACACATACTTGATAAATTTATAAGAATCTATCCAAATGAACCCTCCATATCATTCCTATCAATCCATGAACCCCAAAAAATTTGGAAGAAACTTGGATGTCAAAAATAAAAATAAAAAACCCAAGAATCCACATATGTACAAAGATCAACGTGTCCAATCTAATCGACATGTGAATAGAAAGAAAAAAGAAGTATCCAAAAGGCTGCAAAGGTCCACCAAGAAAAAAGAAACATCCAAAAGGCTGCAAAGTTCCACCAAGAAAAAACAAATATCCATAAGGCCACAAAGGTCCACCAAGAAAAAAGAAGAATCAAATAAAATGCGGGTCCCAAAATCCCTCATTGAATAAACACAATCTAAAGCATCACAAAGGAAAGAAAAATCAAAGGCTATGTGGATTCTTAAGTTTCTTTTGCAAGACTTGCACACAAAATAAAAATCAAAGTTGACAATCAAGCTTCTAAAGGCTTCTGCTTCACCTCATTTCAATCATTATCTATCTTACAAATATATTTTGGGTCCTCATGTCCCAAAATCCATTACCTCATATACTTCATCACCTTTTCTATCTATTTCAGGTCCCTGTGTTTGAAAATACACAATCTTTCCTCCATCAAAATTTAAAGCTTCCCAATCCATTTTTCCTCCATCATTCCACCACCCTTCAAAGTGTGTGTCAAAGTTGATCTTACCAAAATTTCCATCCAAAATATACATGCTTCTTATCATCCTATCCATTATCCAACACCTACTTTCCATCCTTCGATCTCTCTTATCCAATTTGTGGCATAAAACCTTAACCACCATCTACCTTTATCTTGAATATTTATCTGTTATCATCACCTTATCAATATCTTTGAGCATCCTTTCCATAGCCATGGTTCATTATAGTGTACCTTTCAAAGGGGTATTATCTAGAGAGAAAGAGGTATAAATTCCTCCATTTCCTATCACACATTCACTATCTTCCAAAAAGTCAAAAAAATAAAAAGAAAAAGAGAAAAAAAGTAAAGAGAAATCATTCGTCCTATGGTGAAAACCACTTCTTGTGGAACCTTGGGCACATACCATGATGAAAACCTGACAAACAAGCATCATGTGTAATTTACCCTCTTGTAGTCTATACTTGGGGGAAATTCAATCCATGTCATGTTATCTATAATTTCCTTCATTATCCATCATATCCTTTACCATCCATTTTCCTACATCTTCCATATCCTACCATTTATTCTATTTTGCATCTATATCCTCTCTTTCACCTTTGATCTTGACAAGGTTGAATATATCCATGCGCATCAGGTATCTTGACATCCATTATTCTTTCCATCATCCTAGTCACTTGTTGCATCCATGCTACCCTATCATGATCTTTCTTATCTCAAATTAACCCTTGCCATCCCTAAGAATCCTGACAATAATTCAAAACCATCCATTTGTGGCTTCCATCGAACCTTATCTCGATAGTTCTATCCTATCCACATCCTATCCAAAATGACTCTTTGGTCTTGATAAAAATTGAAGGATGTAAAATGAAAAAAAATGTTCTCAAAATCCTCTTGACATGTCCACTCTTTTGGATCGTGTATGCCTTTTATTGCACTATATTATTATCCTTCATGTTATCTAAAACCACATCATTAGACTACATCGTCATTTCCCCTTTCCCTTAGCTCAGGTAATCTTAAGAGACAGTCCTAAGGGTCACATTATGTGCATCCTCCTTAATTTCCTATCCACTTTTGATTCATCAGTCTCCTCATACATTTGTAATGCCCTACACCTTGCTAGACATTAGGGGCAAGAAAATGTGATCTCACTTGAGAATTAGTGATCAATTTGAAATTCATTAAAATTGTCCACATCAACAAAATCAACAAAGGTGGACATCACAAATTCAAAATTCAAAAACTAATAGACAAACATTGACATATTGAAAAAGACACCATCATAAATTAAAAAAATTGCTAAAAAATAAGAAAAACATCATAATCATAAAAAAATGATAAATCATTACTAGTCAATGTTAAAAACACAAAAATCAAAAAATAAAAAAAAACGTTGTATCATGTCTGAAAAAAATAATCATAAAAAAATCAAATAAATAAATAATTTAAAAAAAAATTAAATAAAATAAACAAAAAAATCAACATAAAAAATGAAAAATTAAAATTAAAACAAATCCCACCCCACCCCCTCATCTTCCCCCTCTTG
>MU224882.1:3518712-3581828 GCA_018584345.1 Thuja plicata | reverse complement strand
AAAGAAAGAAAACAATTAAAGCAGGAAGAAAACAATTTATTTTATTCTTTTGAATAAAGCTTTCTATTCTAAACTGGCTTTTCTATCTATTTTATTTCAAAGAGGAAAGTTTCTATTCTGATCATCTCTGAATCTATAAAAGAACTCTCATTTCTTATTCAAAACCCCTGAAAAACTCTACTCACTTTTGCATTGTTAGAATACTGAATTATTGTCTCATTTTCTTTCTAATCTCATATAGAATAATTTCATATTGCAATAAGATAGTTTCAATTTTTAGACTAATTGCATTAAAATCATGTCTTAGCTTAATCTCTCATATTTCATTTCTTAGTATAATCTTGCATTGTTTTGCATCCATCATGATAAATCCTTCGTTCCTAGATTGGTCCATGGTTGTGAGACTCTCGTTCTGAGAGAAATTTCAAAAACCTCGTCTAGATAGAAGGCAACAGGTCGAATCATGCAGGTAGACAGGATGAATAACCTCATATTCAGTCTTGTGTATACCTGGTGAAGAAGGACTATGTTGAAGTGTATGGTGAATTAACATGGCCAAATTTACCTCATAAAACTGAAACATCATATCTAGATCCACGTGTATGAATATAACATAATAAACATGTCAACAACATGTATCTAACCATGCAAGTCTTCATGTCATCATTCTGATAAGTACATACAGAATCACTACTTTGTATTATATATTGTCATCAATGACAAACATACAATCAATCAACTGAACATAATCAAATCTCCAACAATTAGTGCAATGGGGCCCATTGCCTCTCAAGGGGGAGGAATGATCAGGATGGAATTGGGAAATACTGAAATCTAATTTTTTAGTATTTTCTATGTCTCAGTAAGAAACATTTTTTGAAGGTCTTCGAGGCATTTCTGGGCCTATCTCCTCCTGGTTTCACTTCCTAGTTTTGGGTCTACAAATTTTTATTATCTTTCCAACGAAGTAAACGGTTCACAAATCAAACCTAGGACTAGAAAGTTATGCCTTCTCCAAGTAGGCCTAAATTTTAGTTTTTTTGAAACTTTTGGTAGTTTTAATAAGTTTATTTGTAAAAAAAATTATGACAACTCTTGATTTTATTTCCAAGGTATTCTAGTGACCCTTGAGATCCATCATATTTGTATAAACTCCAATTTCAAATAGAATGGATTACTTTTTGGCTTGAAATTATGTTGTTAGTCTTCTGGTTTTTATATTGAGCTTGACAATACCGTAGGTATCACACCAGGTATTGTAACCTGATTCATAAATCAGATCAATGATGTTTTGAACTAGATAAGTAGTGATGGAGACGTGATCTTTTCTGGATTTCTTCTTCTAAGGTTGATTCATAGACATATGCAAGTTTGACTAATGACATGATCATAAAAGAATCATCAAGAACATTTTTATATCAATAGGGATCATACATTTGTTTGTGTACGCAAACGAATACCTTGGCCATTTAGATTGCTCATATCTTAATGCAAAAATGCACTTGTAACATTGAATCTGATGAAATTGATATTCATACTCTCATGGTGTAGAAATCTTACCAGTGAAAGTTGTATTGATTTCAATGAGTCACATACTTCAATGATGACAATGGTCACATTGAATCCAATGAAATAGGTATTCATGCTCCCATGATTTGGGATCTCACCAGTGAGAGTTGTATCGATTTCACTGATTCACAAAACCTCAATGATGACAGTGGTCACATTGAATCCGATGAAAGAAGTATTTATACCATCATGGTTTGCAAATCTAACCAGTGAGGGTTGTACCAATTTCAAAATGATCTACCCAAAAATCTCAATGATGATAATTGTAAAACTAGAGATCCATTACAAAGTGACAACAATTTAGTTTCATTTTATATTGCATGCATGTTAGATTAAATCTTGCATTAATAATCATTATGAGATTTCTCAAGGAAAGTGGGGATCAATCATCCAAGTCAAATAATCAATATCAGAAGGAAGAGGTAAGGTCTATCAAATGTCCCCAGTCACAATATCTATCAATGTCCACATAAACATACATCAAGATTCCATCTATAACATCCTCAAATAAGGTACATATGTCCATCATCAAAAGTTTGATATCATAAAAAATATCTAAGCATGATTGCCTCCTAACTCTATATAATGACCCATCAACATACCATCACCTGTACTTGTACCTACATCCATAAATGGCCTTGTACAAATCCCCCATAAGCTATTAGTTTACTAGCTATCAGGTTCTCTAATCCACCAACAAATCATATACTATCTTTTTTTCAAACAAGTAACTCCTTCATCTTTGTTTAATTCAAATCACATCAGTTGCAAGTGTTATCAACACAACATTAATCTTCAATTTTGGAAAGTTCACTATCAAGGATTACAATTCCTTCACCCAAAACCCAAGGAATCAAGGTCAATTTTGAGTCTATATCATAGAAATGTATCATTTTTTTATTAGACTCCATCATCTTAGACACACTTCATTTTTATCAAATCCTAAATGGAACATTTTTCTATCACTTGTTTGCAAAAAAATTCATCAAGATTCTAGATTGATCAACCCATCATCCTATCTATCCAACAATCTATCAATCATCAATCAATCCAGTATCAATCATCACAAATCATACCATCTAGCGCAATATCAATCATCAAATATTTCCCTTCTAATCAATCGAGAGATCCATCTCATCACACTTTATCTGATCTATCTATCAAGGGGGCATATCATACTCATCATCATCATATTATCCATATTATCTCTTGGGCATCCAGTCGGTATCAAAAGAAGATCAAGGTCTAGGGCATTTTCTCATCTTCAAAGTTCATCTTTTGTTGGGATTTAAATTGACACGATTGACATTAATCAAATTTTTACAATCAAAATAAATCATTTTCCTCAGCTTCAATGCTTGCAAAATCATCTCGATTTTAATCCCAAGGGGGCATACTGGCACCAATGTGCATAGTTTTTCCAATTAGGACACTTTTTAACATCGAGGATATCGAACACGAATAATTTTTTTTTTACATTAAGGCATCAAAATGGATCAATTTTCACAATAGAGTTATCACACTATCAAGAGAATGACATCAACATCATATCAAGCATCACATTAGCATCATATAAACATTATCTCGACATCATCATATTTGGGAATCTCACAGAAACATCATCATCAGTATCACATCATATGGGACATCAAATCAATATCAGACATCAAACATCATGTATTCTTTGAACTAGTGCGCTTCGCACATTGATTCAAAGAGGGGCATTCCTCTATACCTAAAAGTGGTCAACGCAAGTCAAAGAAAGACAAAGCAAAAATAAATCAAATCTAGCTATTATGAATTAATTACAATCAATAAATCAAATCACTAGGCAATTGAATTAATCATTTAATTGCTTAGTGCATCATTTGATTAAATTCAATTTATTAAATTAAACACGGCTAAAGTACTTAATTCTTTTAAATTAATTAAATCCTAATTTCTCTCACCCACCACTAGATGACGAAAAGTCACTCAACCAATGGGGAATTAGAAAAGAGAGAGCGCATCGATCACCAAAAAGATTTGCTATCTTGACCACTCAGTCCTATAAAGCAATTTTGTCCACACAAAGGGGACACATCACTCAATGTTAACCTCAACCATACTTTGACCATGGTTAAATCACTCTACCCCCTATCCTTAGGAACTCCTATAAATAGAAGGCATTTCTGAGTGTAAATCACCAATTCACATGTTAGAGCACCAATTCACTTGATATTAATTACATTTAGCATTGGGCATTCTTAATTAGGATCATAATGGTAATTTGCATTTAGCATAGTTCTTCATTAAGATCTTACATATAGGATTGAATTGTGGTTTAATTAGCTTTGCATCATCAATCATATAACATTTCTTGTTTTATATGTTGTCACTAGGATCTCTAATACAACTAAGAGCAATAGTCCTTAGAACTAGAGAGCAATGAGATGCTCAATAGGTTTATCATTTCAATCGATCTAATCATAGTTTATCTTTCAATTCAATTTGACTAACCCGTTATTAATGTTTCATTGAGTTTGTGTGTAGGTAAAACATACATACTATAAGTAGAAATGAGCTAGATATTGGTGGATAATGTGTGTGGAAATACATGTAAGCATAGGTTTGATTGAAGCACGTGGGTATGATAAATGTATAAAGGAATGTGAACATGCATACGTGGATGAGTGATAAGTGCATATGAATGTGTGTGATAAGGTGGGTTGATAATGTAGTAAAATGAACTTCAATTTGTCCAATATTATACCATTTGTCCATATGTTTATCAATCAAAGCATTCACCTAAAAATAAACACAAAATAAAATATGAAATGGTATGAGTAAGCAAATTTTACCATTGTAGAGATAGGTTAGATTTGGACAATTAAATAATAATTAGACCCCAAATTCCCAAAGGATAAATCTTGAATGTGATCTACATATATATGATGGTGAATGTTTCCTTTGGTATTATTCATCACTATTAATCTAGCTTGACAAGGGGGTTATCATAAGAGAAGACATTCACTATTGAGTTCACAATCTACTAAAAGCATTTATAAATAACATCTTGACGCCATTAAGCTACAAAAAGAATGAAGGCTAATTATTTTACCAAACCAACATTTTGCTAAGTCATAAGCACATGGTATAAATCACTTATTTATGTTAATTGAATTTGTATAGATTGAGATTCATCTTAAAGACTCAATATTGTACTACACAAAATTTATAGATTGTACAAGCATAAGATGCATGACATGACATTCACCTCATAAAGACAATACACTTTTAATGCAAAAGCATAAAATATTCCAAAATATCATCCAAAGACAATTATTCTATATTTATGGAATTAAGCACCAGCTATTATTGTATTCGATAATATCATTGAAAACAATCATTCTTAAATCATAAAACTAAATACTTATGTACTACCACACTCACTTTATGTTACATTGAATTTGTATAAATTAAGATTCATCCTAAAAGACTAAAAGCTTGTACTACACAAAATGTTAAAGATTGTACAAGCTTTGATACATCCATCAAGTCAATAAAGATATTATTCTGACATATACACAAAACTTTAAAATTATACAAATTCCATTTCATCCATAACTAGAAACACAAAACTTTCAAACCCCAAAAATAGATTCTACATAACATCAATGGCATGATGCAAATGTTCCAATGCAAATGCACCTCTCCCATGTCATTATAATTGCAATTTTAGCTTTTCTCCATTCTTGTTTATCTGTGCATTTATGTTTTATTGTAAAGATGAAGAATCTTTAGACCAGAAAACTCAGATTTCATGTCCCTGCGAACTAAATTCTCAGAAATATTATTATTATTCTGTGAAGACTTTGGCCAGGGAAGAAGATAGATAAGAATATAATATTATAATTGTGTAGAAAAGAATAAAAGGATCTGTCAATGCGTTGGAACATTCTAAACCAGGATTCAAAGGAAATAACATAAGATCTGCTTTCTTTGTTAAAAACATCCCTAGATTCCCAATAACCCAAAAAAACATTCAACGCCAATCGCATTGCCATTTGCAGTCCAAAGGACAATCAGAATATTATGTGACGTTTATTCATGACACAACTTGTGTGTGACCGTTCTCATATTTTCATCTTCAAAAGCTATACATCTTGATGCAAATTATAATGGAGGTTGCTAGAATATACTTTTGTTCAAGATTCCACAAAATGGATCATCTAAGTTTTCATAATATCAAAATCCAAATATGTATATTTATCAGCACCAATATTGTCAAAAATGGTAACATTACAACTAATGCACAAAGTCATATTGGCTAGATATTGAATCAATTAGGTCTGATGACCAAAATAAACTAACATTCATAGAGGATTTATAATTGGCCATTGAGGAATAACATTAACACAATTGTAAAATAAGGTGATAGTGCCTCTTTACAACTAATGATTGAATGATCAACTTACATCAGTGCTATGAAGACACATATAGACAGGAAGAACTAAGCTCCAATAGAAAAATTTAGTGACGATACATGATGAACTCACCACAACATTCAACAAGAGGACATAGATCCTCCTAATCAAGGTGAAATGGTACTAGACCACTAACCATGTCGCACACAAAAAGATGAGTCATCAAATCATAGGCACGGTATAACAACACATGCAATAATGATGCAAGGAGATGATGACATTGTCATGTTTCATGAGATTTGGGTCATCACAACTATATAGTGTGGTCTTTGAGTCTCAACTAGGTTTTAATAGAATTACATGGTTTTCACTTGCACGAGTCTTTTAGGAGTTTGTGTTAATGAAGGAGCTCTTATAGAGGCACATTGCCCATCTAGGGGAAGTTATCAAGAGAAACACATGAGATTATTCCTTTATGTTATTGCCACAATTCATTCAAAGGTTGTTTACACTTGGCTAAATACACATTTCATGTGGCTTAGAGCTTTGTGCTCCTTATAGCCAACACAAATCATCTTTGAGGATGGGGGTTTCTGTATATACTTTTCTCATTATTCTTTCAGTATTAGCATGGGGCATGGAGTATAGATAATCATATATCAGGTGTATGAAGGAAGCTAATAAGGATGAAGTAGATGATAAGTGTATTGGCAAGGAATCAAGGTTAGGGAATAGAAATGACAAGGTCTATGACTTGTATATTTGTTTTAGTAGAGAGCATGAATATCCTCGTGTTATTGTGTATTCAAGTGCAACCTTTATATCATGCCTATAACTAGAATTTTTATGATTAGTAATCCTAGAATATTTTAATTGCCAATATTGATTTTCCCTCATACTTTATCTCCCATACTTATATCTCTTGTCATACTTATATATCAAAACAATCAAAATTCCATAATCCATTAGACTTAACATATCAGCTTTCAGATTTGATCATGTGAATCTTTTTACCATTAGATGATAAAAATACTTACACAATCAAATCCAGAAGGTAATATTGTAATCCTTAGATTTGTCAAATCCACCAACTTCAACACCAAACTTATTGCATAGTCCAATAGACAATTGGAATATTATTTGATGTTCATGCATGATAAATATTGTTTGTGACTATTCTCATAATTTCATGTTTAAAAGGGATACTTCTTGATTTCAAAAAATATGCAAATAGTTTGAGTTCCATCAAGGTTCCACACCATGCACACACTAATTTTCTATGATTGCCACATGTAGAATGCTAGAAGTCTTACACAATCCTTTTCTTCATCTTATTTATGTTTATAGTGTCTTTTTAGTATTCCTAAACCATGCACTCAATTAAAATAAGGTATGTTTCTATATTGGAGCATGCTTATAGCAACATCAAAGATCTCACACTACTTAAATAATTATAGGATCAAGGTTATACTATTTTCATAGTCTACATTAGTGAGTGCATTGTATGCATCTAAATTAGATTGTTTAATCTTCACTACCTAATATTTATGTCATAATGCCTATCTAAGGTGCATAACTTACTGATGCAGGAGCATCTAGGGCATAAAAGAAATCTTGCATCACCCAAAAATATTTTCTAGTTTTCAATAAAGCTATCTTTGGACAAGGTTACTATTTTTGGAAAGTTTACTATTTTTATTTAATTGTTCACTTGAGCATGGATTGTTTCAATTACTTCTCTGGAGGTTCAGTTTGGATATATAAGCTTGCTAGTAAAGTTTCATGGCAAGATCAAGTCAAGTTTTGAAGATATTGCATTTTTCTATTTTGGTGAGGTGGTACAAAAACTTTGAACTCAGTTTTGAAGGCCTTAGAGGGTCCGAAAGGGGGTCAAGATTTGATCAACTAGTGCTTCGCGAGCTCAAAGTGGTAGATCTCTTCATGGGATTTTTGACATGGGTTTATAATAGCCAATCAACTCAATGGTTCACAAGTTATGGTTTTCAGAAGTTGGGCCACCAGGACTCTAATTTCATTACAAAAAGAAGAGAGAAAAATCACTTAAGGAAGCAAATTGAACCGTTGGGCACCAAAATGAGAAAATTTCACTTTCTAGAATATTCTGAGGTGATTAATTGTGCTACTTATATAGGGCTCAAGGGGGATTTTAGGGTGCAATTACAAACGTGTAGATTGTGGCTCTATCTTGCATATTTTTGTAATGAAAATGCCTATGTGGTTATAGCATGTTATTTTTCTAAAAATTGTAATGTCATTTCATTGAAGATAATAAAAAGGAAGTGTTTTGTTCTTGTCATTGTTCTATTGTTGCAATTTTCAATTTATTTCCTTCTTGTGTTGAGTGTGTTTGGTTAAATAAGGGGAGTATCCTTCATCAAGTGGTATTAGAGCAGAAGTTCCTGAGTGTGTAGACATATCGTCGAACATGAGGCAGTTTACACCAAGATTGTGGTTGTGGGTCTGAGAGATAAGTACAAAAAATGCCTCCATGAAAGAACCGTGCTGGAAGATTTGTGGGTGTTACAAAAGAGGCTTTTAGAGCCCTTCAGAAGAAAGTACAAGAACTGCAAGAGGAAATGCATAGAGGAACTAATATTAGGGAAAGAGATGCAAGTGAGGATGAACATGAAGAAGGAGAGTTTGAAGAAGAGCGAGAAACAAGTAGGGATCCTGATGAAGCTAGGTTTTTTAGGGTCATTTCCAAGATTGGAAAGAGACAAAAGATTGAAGTTTCTAAATTTTTTGGAAATATTAATCCATAAGATTTGATCGATTGGATCAATGATATGGAGGAGTACTTTGAGTTTGAGAAAATAAAAGATCTTGAGAGGGTCATATTTGAATAGGCCAAGCTAAAAGCTCATGCTAAAAGTTTGTGGAAAGAGGTTCAGTTGGAGAGAAATAGAAGAGGAAAGAAGAAGATAACAAGGTGGGATCAAATGATGGACAAATGGAAGAGGTAATTCATTCCTGTTGACTATGAGCTTGATTTTATGAATAAAATGAAAGGGTTGAGGCAAGTGGGAAAATCTATCCAGGAGTATACCGAAGAGTTGTATCGATTCCTTATCATAATGAGTCATTCTGAAGCTAACAATGAGAAGGTTAAGTGTTACATAAATGGGTTGAGGCCGAATATTCAAGAGGATTTGATAATGGTAAGAATGTCTACAATTCAAGACACGTATGAATTTCTTTGAAGGTAGAAGAAAAACTAAACAAGAAGTTTGAGAGAAGAAAAGTGGAAGAGGTCATGGTTGAAAGCCTATTGGATGGTCTTATGGAGGCTGAAATGAAGATTAGAAGAAGAATGACGACTCTAGTAGAAGCCAGAATTAGAGGGGAAATAATTTCTATAACCCTTGCAATAAAAATAACATAGATTAGAGAGGAAGAGGAAGAGGGAAAGGACCAATAAGAGGAAGTTTTCATGGGATGTGTTTCCATTATGGAGAAGGATATATAGCTTATGAGTGTCCCCAATGTTAGGGATTTTTCTCGCAAGAACTTAAAATAGTGTGAATGCTTGCTCTTTATATTTCCAATTTAACTCTATGCAAGAGAAAGCCTAATTTTTGAGGACTAATTCCTCCTTTGACTTTGAGATCCATAGGCTCAGGAAGGTGTACCTTCAAATGATTACTATCTTGCAGTATCTATTATAGTGGATTAGACTTCTTACTAGATTGCTAATTGCCTTTTACTGTATCAACAAATAGAAAACTATGCCAATGACTATAATTAATATGATACAGAGCTTAACAAGCCAAACCATTATCTTAACAATAGAACACAATAATGTGATAAGGATTCTCATCATTCTTCCTTTTGTAGTTCTCTAAACTTAGGAGGGTTAACCTAGTGATTCTCTCTTGAAGGAATCAACAAACTGAATTGTATTCTCTAATATAATTACTTAATCTTATATGTACTTATGACTGTAATGTAAATGATTGATTATTTTTTGAATATTGGATGATGATTAACTATTTTACCTAACCCTAACCAGTGCCTAATCCTTGGGCAAAGAGTCAATATAAAATGTAAATCCACAACAACTGATAAATGTAAATACATGCAATTTGGGTAGAATTCCTTACAAACTACCTTTCACTCTAATACCCTTGTTATCAGATCCTAATACTAATGCTTATCTCTCTAGGATCACTTGTGACAATTACTCCTTCCTTGAAAGAACTCACAAACAAGTACACAATCACCTTGTAATTGGTATATCTAAATTGCCTTACAATTTAAACATACAAGAGCTATAACAAAAATATAAAGAGACAAACACAAGATATAGGATAGAAATTGTAATGTATTTTATTAATATGATTACTGCTTCAAATACATTCAAGAGACAATATGCACAAAAATAGACAATTAAGTAGTCTGGCTTGCAATTATATTTCACTTCTCATCTCATCACCTCAAAATGATACAAATGCTCTCTATATAGTCTAAACCATCTTGGAATCCTTCAAAATTTAAGGATGCAACAAGCTTCAGATGGTTTAAGACCTAACCCTAAAAACATAGAAGAAGACAAAAGAGAAGAAGACACCAAGCAGTGGAAGGACAAAATAGGAATACAAACAAATCAAATCTTTGAAATATTCTACTAGCTGGCACCTTTGTCTGAATATGTTCTGGATAGCCTCAAATAGTTGTTGCGAGATTAAGTGACCGCCATTATAGGCTTCCACACACTTATCTTTCAGATGACTAACCTCCTTCTGCTCAAAGATCAGGTGCCAGGTGTCCTTCTACTCTTCATCTATGATGTCAAGGTCAACTTTGGCAGGCTTCTTTTTCTTGAGATTTTTCAGAACATCCCATGTTGCTACATCTTCCTCTATAGGCCAATTAAATCTTTGAATGCTTTCAAGTTGTGCCTTTTGCATTTCCCATCTTGCATCTATTATGCTCTTGACATCTGTTATAAATTTATTAAAATCTATCTTGGCCTTAAATGCCTCATCCAAAGTTTTATTAAACCTCTCCAAATCTAATTCCTTTGTGTCAGAAATAAATGCCTCTTTACTAGGCAGTAATGAATCAAATTCATTTCTCCAAATCTCTACTGCTTTTATCTGATTGTCCTCTGTTTTGATTGAAGGAACAAATTTATTATAGTCAGACCCAAACATATTCAACTTGGTCTCTATCTGATTTTCCTTTCCTTTGAAAAAGGATAAGGTCACCCCAATATGATCTATTTCATCTCCAAATTGAGTGACAATCTCTGTTAAATATTCTCTATGTGACTGCAAGGATGCTAACATTTCAAATAAATTGGTCCTGACTGATCAAGTCCCAAAGTAGGGGTTCAAAATTGACACAAAATTTGTTACCTCAACTTGCAGGCTAGATAACTTATTATAGGCCACATGTACTAAGTTAGTATTATCCTTTAAAACATTAATTATATATTGTAGGATATTTAGAAAGACTTCTAAAGCCACACTATTCTTCTCTACATCCTTTTCCTCTATTTCCTTTTGGGCATCCCCTATTTTCACAAGTGCATCCTCTACATGTTTAGGTTAAACATGAACAACCTCTGGGACCTCCTACAACTTTTGGGTTAGATCTAAAATTATCTTCTCCATAGCATTAATCTTTATTAGACCCAACTCTTTGTCCTTTACAATGAGGCTTCTTTCATTAAACAACTTCTGGTACCTGTTAGACATTTGAACTATCTTTGCTTCATTTAGATGAGAAAAGTGAGTTAAGGCCTAAGAAATCTCTAGGTCTCCTATATTGTGCACGGACCAGATTATTTTATCTCCCTCCATCTTCTCTTAGACATTAATCAATGATGGCTTTTGATTCTTAGGAGCTAGAGCCCACATAGCCAGGGTTTGAGATTTGGAATCATAACCAAACCCTTTGATCATCTCCCCTACTTATATCTATGTTGGGATCTTGATATCTGGTTGCCTTCTAATTTGATCTATAATGAAGGCTGAAGCCAAATCGCATCCCTCTACTAAGAGCATGCCACTTGATTTCACTAGCTGCCTAGCCTCATCAGGGGTCAAATTTTCAAACTCTGGGTCATATTCTTAGAGAGCCTATAATGCTTCACTTGTTATGGATTCTCCTCCATCCAATTTCAACTATGCCCCCACCTGCTATTGTTTGGCCCATATTAGGAAGTCCTTGAATTCTTTGGTCATTATAAATTCTTCATCCTTTAAGAATTCTTCTTGTTCCAACTCCCTTTCATCTTGACATAATAGGAGAGGCATCTCAACATTGTCATCTGGGTCTTCCCTTTTCTTTTTTCCATCTCTTATGAACTTTCTTAATTGGTGGTCAGAGGTGCTTGTCCCTATGAATAGGGCACTTAATTTATCTATTTTCTTCTTCTGTGTCTTGACAACAGAAGGCTCCCATGCTTCCACCTTTTTCTTTTTATGTGGTGGTTCAACTACTACCTCAGTTTCATGTCCTTGTGTCAAGTCAATTATATTCTCCTCATTATGACGTGGCCGATCCTGAGTGGTGGACTATGTACAAAGTAACTGCTACTATATTATGATGATGACTGCCTATTTGGACCTCTTTCCTTGTCCTCAATTTTCTCTTCAAGCTGATTTCACAGAGTCTCGTAAGACTCAATCATCCTGTCTAATCTTTGTAAATAAGGTAATCCAGGGAAATATCCTACAAATGGGATCCCTTTCCTTTTGAGTTGTTTCTCTAGATCCATCAAGTCTTGATACTTTGTTGACCTTGCTGAAATTTCATCCTCTTCAAGGATGTTCCTGATCAGGTCCTCTTCTTCACATGGTTGATGTTCCTTAGTTATTGGAATGGTGGGTGTCAAAAGTTTATTAGCACTTTTATGAACCCCTTTGTATCAATATATCTATACAAGGCAACATTCATCCTATAATGTCTCAACCATCCATTTACAACATCATAATCCCTCTTCCCTATTGTAAAATTAGAGGCAATGAACTACCTTTGAGTAAAAGTTCCTTTCCTATGTGGAGCCAAATGCTCTCTATCGGTCAGCATGAGTTGCCATAGGAACTCCATGATAGAAATTATGCATGGCACTCTCTGAGGAAAAATGTGTGGTGGTTGAGAGCAACCATATACTCTGATCAAGGTAAAATTTTGATGATGATAGAAATCACCCTAGTTGTAGTCTCCATTCCATTTATCCACAAGCTTGCAGGGTCTCAAAAGTTGTAACACCTTGATTGGAAGTTTAGTCATGTTGACTCCTAAGCTTCTCAACAAGGGATACACTACCAAGTTCTCAATTGCACAGAACTCATTCTCTCTAGATGTGTAGTTCCATACCCTCAACCAAAGTTGCACTAGGTTGGATTGACCATGATAAAATCTTCTAAACTACAGATTGTGTTGATCCATAATATTAAAATTTTAGAACATAATCAAGTACATGAGAAATGAATATTGCAAGAATTTAGGGCTTCCTACCTTGCTCTAGATATCAAAAAATCCCTGGTGCATTTTATTAATTACATACTGAATGTAATCGTAATCAGTACTAACATAAGGACTTTGCAAATCTAGAATTATCATTAGCATATCAGATGATACTCTCTCTCTTCCACTATCCACCCCAAAAACTATGCATAGGACATAAGAAATGTACTTCATGTAGAATGCCAGGTCTTTGTAAAAATACGGTGTAGTATCACTAGGACTAGGGGATATATAGTTCCTAGTTCCTTTTGGCACATGGGACTGAATAAATTTAGCTACAATACCTGAATCCTTAGTATATCTAGAAGCTAGGGCTTTCAAATTGATTTCTGTTGAGCAGGGGTTATACATATTAAATTCTTTCATGAATGACACCCTATCAAGGGTTACTAGAATAGTGCCATCATCTTTCTTGATGGTCTTTGAGATGGTGTCATATCTACTAGCTAGTTCCAATAAAAAATCAACATCTATAAACACATCAGGGACTACTAATTTTGCCAATCCACAGGTCCAAGGGTTTGATATAGGTATAGGACCATCACTATTCTTATGGAAATAGCTAAACAAATGATAACATGAATAGTTAGGTGTCTTAGCATCCCTAATATAAGCATAATTTTCACCAAGGTATTTTTATTTTACCATTTTTCCTTGATTGGATCTTGGAAGAAGTTGTATGAACTCCTCTAAGTAATTCCTTTTTCCCTTGAGATCATCACCATCCTCACTCTTTCCGCTAGTAAAGGAAACACTCACAGCTCTTCTCATGTTGTTTGGTTTGAAATGCAACTAATTAAATCTTCTTTCTTTACTCTATGAATTCAAATAGCTCTGTTCTATTGAAAACTCTTATCACTTATGCAAATCTCGCTTTGAAAACTGAAGTTCTTGGTGAAAATGAAATGATCAATAATAATGTCTACTTATTTAGAGAAATCAATGCTCAAACCTTGCTTTGAAATCATGGATTTGCAATTCAGTCACTTTTGTCATTACTTCTATGTGTCGTGATATCAATTTTTCATTCTAGCCGTGGCATTTGAAACTGATAGGTGACTAATTTTGACTGATTTCTTTTCAATTAAAACCTTATTATATTCAAAACTATATCAAGATCTGATATGATTGGCTCATTTATCACAACTCAAAAATTCTTTAAAGATACTATCATAATATCTACATTTTGATTGGCTGACAACTGTACAACATGGCACGGAAAAAATCTTATATCTTACCTCGCTCTTACCCTGGTTTCCTTCAGCGACTGTGCGACCGTAAGATCTCTTTGTTGTGGAGAATTACCTTTAACTCTAGTTTTTTTTTGAGACTTAATGACCACCACACGATCTTCATCTTGATCAACAATCATCTCTTAATCATTTATTGAATTCTCTTAACTCACATTTCTTTCGAGACTCAGCAAAAAAGGATTTTTAATAACTCTTGTTCAAACCTTTAGTTCCTTTTAGAGACTATGCGACTATATAAAATCAAAGTTTCTTTAAGATTTCCTTAACTCTGAGTTTCTTTCGAGATTATGCAACCATCACTAGATCTTCCTTTAATCAGATGGTCTGCGTGTAATGTCATTTTTTTTTGTACTTTCTCTTTTTTATCTAAGACTTCACGACTGCCCTTTGATCAGCTTTTAATCTAACAATTTGCCTGTAATCTCATTACCTTTTCTCTTAACTATAGTTTACTCTAAGACTTCATGACTTAAGTTATCTCCAAGTCACGGAAAGAATTTCTTAACCTTTGGTTTGCATTGAGACTTCACAACTAACTTAGATTTGTAAAATACTTAGACACGTGTTTAAATGTGAATCACCATCGCTGACTAATTGATCTTTCTTTAACTATTTGACTTTCAAAAGTGACTTCACGCTATTCATCAGATCTTTTCTGTTTCACATCTCAGATCTTCTCACTTCAAACTTCACTTAAGATTTACTCAAATCTTATTTAACCATAATCCTTATAGAGACTTCATGACTCACTGAATCTCTTTGTCTCTTTAAGAAATCACTGACTCAGGGTTTCTTTTGAGATTGAACGTCAACCATTAGATCTTGATTTCATCTGACGGTAGTCGGGCTATCTTTTAATCTTTTATCAATCTGTAACTTCATCTCGCGACTTCATGTTGGCCATAGGATCTATCTTACATCTGACGGTAGTCATTTAATCTCCCAACTTTTAACTTAACCCTTGCTTTTAAAAGAGATCACGTGACTGAAAGCTTTTAATTCATTTCTTAACCTTGGTGTATTTGTGAGACATTGTGACAGAAGAAAATCAAAGTCACCTTAGGATTTCTTAACTAGAGAGTTTACTTTGAGACTTCACGACCACCGTAAGATTATTTCTTAGATCAACGGTTATCACTTAATCTCATATATTTGACTTAACTCTTACTTCTCTTCGATATTAAGCGGCTGCATGAAACTTCAAACCATCTTTAACTCAACTTTTGACTCTGATCAGCTTTCGAGACTGCGCGACTGAGTGATCTCGAAGTTGCCAAAGGATTTTTCTAACTCTGGGTTTTCAAAGAGACTTCTCGCACACCACATGATCATAGTCTTCATCAATGACCCTCATGAAATCTCATTAGCACTAGAAGCATATTCTTTTCTCATAGAGATAACATGACTAAAGCTTTTCACTAAGTCTCAAAGAGAAATGGAATATTCTTAAGTTATAAAGAGACATCGCGACTTACATGTAAAATATAAAAATAAGTACATGACTTAAGTGACTTGGCCTTTTCTGAAAAAGTAACTGTGAAATAGAGAGGATTTTGAAGAACTAGGGTTTTTCCTTGGATATGTATGAAAATTTAACCTAGGACTTAGTTTTTTACATGCTTTTCTGATTTTTAGACTGGAGACCATTATATTTCAGAGGGATTTTGATAGCTTTGAACCGAATTCTGGCATTATAAGTAGGAAACTGATTGAAAACTCAAAAAATTTACTAGAAAACTTCAAAACTGGAAAAACAACCAACACCCAACATCAAGGGAGAATAAATAGAAGACTAGATGACAATGCACGAGTTGTACATGCGGATGAATATGTCAAGTAATCACATTCTAAAGATGTTGAAAGAGGATAGGTCCTTGTTACCAAAAGATCCTTGATAAATGATAAGGAACCTGAGCAAAGAAATAAATAGTTTCACACAAGGAGTAAGTGTAATGATATAGTATTAAATGTGATTTCTGATAGTGGCAGTACTGATAACCTTGTTTCAGAGGAAATGGTTGATAAATTGAAGTTAGAGAGAAGAAAACATCTGAATCTATATTGGATTTCTTGGTTGCAAAAGGATCACAAGGCTTTATTAAATGAACAATGTTTGGTAAAGTTCAAAATTTGAAACTATCATGATGAGGTATTGTGTGATATTATTCCAATGGGTTTTTGTCATCTATTTTTAGGGAGACCATGGAAATTTGATTTCCATGCAGTACATGGGTATGCAAATACCTATTCTTTGAAAAATGATGGATTTTGACACAAGCTAAAGCCATTGAAGGAAATAGAGGAAAAGGTATGTAGTAATATGAGAATATGTTTAGTTGATATAAGGAAGTTTATAGAAGGCATGAAGAATGAACATATGTGTTTTACTTTAATTCCAATTTTTTATAAAGAAGAGGTAGAAGATGTACCTATAGAAGTTGCTGATTTATTGGATGAGTTTTAGGATATTGTATCTAATAATGTACCTGGTGGATTGACACAAATAAGAAATATTATTCATGAAATGAACTTGATTCTTGGAGCTATTTTTCTGAGTAAGGAAGCCCAAGCAAAGAGTGAATAATTGAATAGATAAGTGCAAGAGTTGTTGCAAAAGGGGTTATTTGAGAGATTTTGAGTCCATGTGATGTACCAGTGCAAATGAAAAATAGAGAAGGGAAGATGTACATAGATTCATGGGCTATCAATAAGTTTACTTGATGCAGGAGAATCCTGGGTCCTTGGTAATCTTGCATCATCCAAAAACATTTGTTTAACTGGTGGATCTTTCTTACCAATTTTGTGTTTGTGTTATGTCCTTGGTCACCAGTTGGGTGATTGTTGGCTTGGTAGATTTTTTTGGATATTCCAATGGTGCAGTCATGATATGGTGCTCATGGGGTCATTAGGAAGCTTTTACTATGATCATAAATCATTTGGAGTTATTGTGCTCGAGTTATGTTGGATTCTGTGACTGGATGTAAGAAGGAGTTTCTGGTTCTAGGCAGTTTGTTGAGATTTAGTGAGAAGTCAACCTATAGAGATTTTGGGTAGGAGAAGTGAAAAGGGTTTGTTCATTGCTCTTTATAGGGTCTAATTATATGTTTTTTCTTCTTGAGGGGGTGTGGTTTGAGAGATCCTATTATTTCTCTATCGGTTGACGTTGTTCTTCATGACACTAGTTCAGTGGAGTTAACTGGTCGATTGATTGAGGTTGTGGTCATTATTCTGATTGATGGAGTTGATTGGTAGGATTTCCTTGGTGGATCTATGTGTAACCGACTTTATTTTTTGGATAGGTCCTCATAAAATGATTAAATGTTTCATTTAATTAGGTTTTGGACTGACTGAGTCTAAAACATTTCTTGGGATGTTTAATAGTTGGTTGAGGCTGACCTATTGGTGGCTGTGTATAAATTTAGGGCCTACACTCATTTGGGGGAAGGAAGAAGTATAGAAAAGGGGTTAGGTAGAAGAGAATCTAATAGAGGATAGCTCTGAGACTTAGTAAGATCTAGGAATAGGTCTTTATTGGGTTTTCTTGTTAGATTTTCTTTGTACTTGGCTGAAACTGGGAAAGCCTTACAACCTGACATGTATAAAGATTTCTTTGTTAATAAAACTTATTGTTTGGATGTAAATCATATTTTTCTTGATTGTATTTTGTTATTTTCCACTATGTTGACTCTTTCTACAAGAATTTTACTTCTCCTTTGGGGATTCTCTATCCTTGGCTGCATCGGGTGGTATCAGAGAAAAAGGTTTGGATCTTGTGGTGGCTATCGATTTGAATACTAGACTTGTGAAATTCATGTGGCATTGTTGGGAGGTGGCAGAGATTTTATCTGACTCACATCAACAAAGGAGTTGCACAAGGTGGTTAGAAGGATGATTTTTTGTTGGTATTTGGGTTATTCTGGAGAACTAGGGTTTTGCAAGGGTTAGGGTATCATCTTAGTGAATCAGATTGCTAATTGGAGGTAGTTACACCTAATATTTGGAAGGATGACATAGAGAATGAACCCTAGGTTGATGGAGTAGATAAAGGAAGACCTCCAAGCTGAGATTAGGACTGAGATGACCAGTTTAAGGAATGAGGTCATGGAAGGGATTGAGGTTTTGTTGCCAAATTGCATAGGAATCCTAGGTTTGATGAGAGTTTCAAGGAATCTACAGAGGGATTTGAAGTTGCAGATGTTGCTGGGTCTGTTCAGAGTGATGGATCTAACTATTTGGTGATACCTATGGAAAGACTTGGTGCTAGTTATAGGTGGTAAGTATCTAATTTCTTGGGTACATGAAAATCAGAGGACCTGATTGATTGGATAGGTGAGTTAGAAGATCAATTTGAGTTAGAAGATATTAAAGACCCTTGGAGAGTAAGGTTGGCATAGACAAATTTGAAAGGTCATGCAACTTTGTGGTGGAAATAATTGTAGATGGATAGAGAAAAGGAAGATGAAAAGAAGATCACTTGGTGGAGGTTGATGGATGAAAAGTTGAAGACTAAAGAGTTTAGAGGTACTTTATTTAAGTGTGTCTTTAAAGGTCGTAGGGATTTTTAGTGTATGGAAGACAAGAGAGTTTCTTGTGTGAGTGAAGAAGGTGGACCATCTATTAGTGAAGCTAATAATTCTCATTAAAATGCGGAAGCTCTTATGCTCCAAAATTTTAAGGTGAATAAGGAGGCAAAACCTTATCATCGGAAGAATTTTTTCAGAACCAAATGAAAGGTTGGAGGTAAGTGTTGTAAGGTGATAGTGGATAGTTGTAGCACTGAAAACTTAGTTTCTAAGATGATGGTGCAAAATCTTGTTTTGAAGAGACTTAGACATCCAAGACTTTATAGGATTGGTTGGTTTCTTGATGATCATGTGGTGGAAATAAGGGAATAGTGCATGGTGAATTTTTGCATTGGTTCTTATACAGTTGTAGTATTATGTGACATAGTGGTTATGAGTGCATGTCATGTTTTACTTGGTAGACCTTGGTAGTATGACAAAGAGGTTTTTCATGACTGCAGACAGAACATAATTACCATTGGGAAGGATGGTAAGAGGTGTAGATTGATTCCTTTGATGGATAAGGAGAAGGAGTTGAAAAATATGAGTCTTTGTAGAAGATATGAGTTGAGAGAAGACCAGAGGAGTAAGCCTAAGGTTGGACCTGATGGTGAGTTGGATCTGAGTCATTTACTAGACCTGGTTGATGATAGGAGGAAGGAATACATGTTGCAGATGAGGAGGACTTGTGGAAGAAGATTAAGTATGGGATTACTGTCCCTTATTCTTTCATATTTTCATAAGTTGTTCTCATAGAAAATATTTTCATACCCTAGGTGTCTAATGCAAGAGAATCATGGTTACTTGCTAATATTGCATCATCCAAAAACATTTGTTTAACTGGTGGATCTTTGTTACCAGTTTTTGTGTTTATGTTCTATTCTTGGTCACTGATTGGGTGATCATTGGCTCAGTGGAGTTTTTTGGATCTTAAGAAGGAGAGATCATGATATGGTGTTCATGGGGTCATTAGGAAGTTTTTCCTATGATTGCGAATCATTTGGATTTATCATGCTTGAGTTATGTTGGATTTTGTGACTAGATGTAAGAAGGAGTTTCTGGTTCCAGACAGTTTGCTGAGATTTAGTGAACAATCAATAAGTAGAGATTTTGGGCAGGGGCAGTAAAAATGGTTTAATAATTTCTATTCATATAGTCTAATTCTATGATCACACTTCTTGATGTATATTGGTTTGAGAGATCCTATTATTTATGTATTGGTTGTTGTTGTTGTTTTTTTTCATGACACCAGTTGAGTGGATTTAATTGGTCGATTGATTGATGTTGGGGTCATTGTTCTAATCGGTGGAGATGATTGGCATGATTTCCTAGGTGGATCTATGTGTGGACAACTTGATTTTTTGGATAGGTCCTTGTGAAATGATTAAATGTTGTATTTAATTAGGGTTTCGGCCGACTAGGTCTAAAACATTTCTTGGGATGTGTAATAGCTGGTTGAGGCCGACCTATTGGTGGTTGTGTATAAATTTAGGGATCTCATTAGGGGGAAAGGAAGAAGTTTGGAAAATGGGTTGGGTAGAAGAGAATCTACTAGAGGATAGCTCTGAGACTTAGGAAGATCTAGGAATAGGTCTAGATTGGGTTTTGTTGTTAGGTTTTCTTTGTACTTGGCTAAAACCAGGAAGGCCTTACAACCTGACATGTATAAAGATATTATGGTTAATAAAACTTGTTGTTTGGATGTCAATCATGTTGCTCTTGATTGTATCTTGTTATTTTTTGTTGTGTTGATTATTTGTGCAAGGATTTGACATCTCCTTTGGGGATATTCTCTTTCCTTGGCTGCATCATTACTATCAAGTATAGGTTCCCTTGCCAAGGATGGATAATATTATGGATTGCTTAAGTGGAGATTAATACTTCACAAAGATAGATTTGAAGATTGGATATCACCAAATCTATATTAGAGAAAGATATGAGTGGAAGACAACCTTCAAAATAAAGGAGGGTTTGTATGAATGGTTATTCATGCCTTTTGGGCTAACCAATGCACTGAGCACATTCATGTGGCTCATGAACGATGTATTAAAATAACTTTTGTGTAAGTTTGTTATTGTTTACTTGTATGATATTTTGATCTTTAGTAAGACATTGGGAGAGCATATAATGCATATTTGTAGGGTCTTTGAGAAGTTAAGGGAAAAAAAGTTGGTGATTAACTTGAAGAAGTGTAGTTTTTTGAAGGAGTTGGTGTATCTAAGATTTTTTGTCTTAGTAGATGGTCTTAAAATGGACCTGGAGAAAGTAAAGGCTATCCTTGAATGAACTAATCCAAGGAGTGCTACTAAGGTGAGATCATTTCATAGTTTGGCTATCTTTTATAGATTGTTTATAAGAAATTTCAGTAGTATATGTGGACCCTTAACTAAAACTAGAGAGGGGATAGAAAAGAGTTTAAGTGGACTACAGGAGTAGCAAAGAGTCTTGATTTGTTGAAGAGAAAAGTTACAAGGAAACCTATTTTGGCACTTCCATATTTTAATAATGTATTTCAAGTAGAGTGTGATGCTAGTGGAATTGCCATTTGAGCTATTTTGAGTCAGGAAGGTAATCCAATTTCTCAATTTAGTGATAACTTGAACGATTCCAAAAGAAAATATTTTGTCTATGATCAGGAGTTTTATGCTATAGTTCAGGCATTGAGGAAGTGGAAACATTATATTTTTCATAAATAATTTGTTTTGTTTATTGATCATCAAGCTTTACAATATTTAAATAGACAAGGAAAAATGAATCAAAGGCATTTAAAATGGATTGAGCTTTTGTAGAGTTACACTTTTGTTTTGAAGAATAGGAGTGGAAATTCTAATAGGGTTATAGATTCCTTAAGCAGGAGGAATTTTTTTTTTGATAAATATGTAAATTGAATTTTTTGGGTTCAAGAAACTCGAGTTTTTATCTTGAGGATCCTTATTTTGGCAAGGCTTAGAGAGCTTGCACAGAACCTGTTACTCTAGATAGGACTAGATGCTTGGATTTTATAATCCAAGATGGAGTGTTATTAAAAGGGAGAAAGTTGTGCATTCCAAAGGGTTATATGAGGGAGAACTTAATCAAAGAGAAGCATAGTGGAGGATTGGCTAGACACTTTGGTCAAGATAAAACAATTTCTCTTTTTAGTGAACATTGTTAGTGGCCACAATTGTAACTAGACCTTAAGAAAATTGTGAAGAGTTTTAGAATATGTTAGATGCAAAAAGGAAACAGACATAATATAGGTTTATATCAAATATTACTTGTACAAGAGAGATAATGAGAAGATATTATCATGGACTTTGTTTTTTGTTTACCAAGGATTCACAGGGGGCATGATTTCATTTTTTGGTGGTAAGCAAGGTCTTGAAGATGGCATATTTCATTCCTTGCAGAAAGACTAATGATGTTGTTCATGTGATATAATTATTTTTTGGAGAAGTAATGAGACTACATGGTCTTGTTGGAATTGGTTTATATTGTTTTTGTTGGAATTCATGTTTTATCACTGATGTCAACATGAGTTTCTATTGAGACAGAACATATTGGTTATTACTGTTGCTTAGATGATGGAAAAATGTGTATGGGTGCTATAAGGTTGATTTAAAACATGTGAAAATGAGGATGTGTATAGGGATGTGGTTTTATCTTATTTCTAAGGTTGTGTGGCTTAATATTTAATATTAAGTAAATTATAGTTATTTTAGTGAAGACTGGGTACTAGATAGTGACAGAAAACTATGACAGAGTTAGTCTCTAAGTTTTGAGGATAAATTACTGATGAAATTAATTTTCCATTAGTATGCATACAAAATTTTTGGTAAGCATACACCAAAAGATAGAACAAAGAGAAAACCAAAAATGCAAATACAAGAGATCACTGAAAACGGCTAAGTACAAAGAAAACTGATGACAAAATTTTGTGTGTAAACTGAAATTGCTAAGTGGAAAGGATAAAGAGGTAACTGAAAGTGGAACCCAAAAAGAATGTCATAGTGCAACCCAAGAGATATTCAAAGAGAAAAATGAGAGAATAGTTCAAGCAGGGAACTTGAAAGACAATCAACAGACTTCAGAGCATAACCGACTGTGACAAACTGAAAGTTAGTTGTAGCCCACAAAAAGTGGATCTGACTGCCACATCAGATAAAATAGTCTTATTCTATTTATAGAATCTTGATTTGTTTTAAAAACATTTCTTTAGGGACAAGAAACATAAATATAGGTGCTTTAATCAGTCTAACTATTTTAAAACACATAGACTAGGAGATCAAGGTAAAAAGTTGTAAACCTGATCTTAGAGTTAACATTGTTTTTCATGAAACTTGATGAGGTCAATCCATCTTATAAATAGATGATGCAATAATTCATTATAAAATGATTTCAATATAGAAGAGAGGATGAATGAAGCCTACGAGCACATCTATGGATTAGATTGAAAGTTTCAAGAACCAGAATAGAAAAAGGTGAATTTGGTTATTAGAACCAAGAATAGAGGCTACCGAGAATCAGAGGTATTATTCAATCACATTAGGTGATATATCTTTTTATGTAAAATTAAATGGATCTGTAGCAACAATAGAAGATTGCATACACCATGTCAACTTTTAATTTGTTATCATTCTAACAAGTGAAGAAAAGTGTAAAAATCCTTTCAAGGAAGGTGGATTTAAGAGTCCAACTATAAATCTCTTAACCAAGTGCACACTCAACAGTGTTGCAAAAGCTCTTAACAGAGTATACTTTAATAGGTCTCCATAGATACCCTTAACAGAGTAGATCATCAGAAATGATCAAAATGTAAGCCTTAACTGGCCCCTTCCAATCTGCAGATAGTGAAGATTTTGTGGGTGCCATCCCCGTCGCAATTTTTACTTCCTAACAGGAGTTTTCTGCGATATCATATCTTGTGTTATGTGTCAATTACTTTCATGAATGTTTCTATGATTGTTCACATGTATGTTAAGATTATGAATTGATATAACTCACATCAAGATAATATAGATTAGATGGTTAGATAAATAATTGATTACACAAAGGTTAATTGATTAAAGGATACAAAAGTTTTAGAGGTACTGATTCACCCCTCCCCTCTCAGTACACACTTCCCATTAATCCCAACAATTGGTATCAGAGCTAAGTCTCTTCTTTGGAAAATCTTAAAGGCTTAAGAGAAAAGATCATACAATGGAGAAGTACAGACTTGACAAAAGTATTGAGAATAAGAAGTTAGAAATTTAGATCTTCTATGAGCAATATAAAGAAGCTAGAATCAATATGAGACAGTTGTTAGATGAAAGAAAGATTATGGCATGTCACTGTAATGAGATAGATTATCATGAGGAAGAGATACTAGATTTGTTTGAGTCATTAGGATCAACTACAAGCAAATCATCAGAAACATTAGAAGAAAACATCACAAGCTTAACTGAAATCAATCAACATCTGGATGGACAAGTGAAATCTCTGCAAATTGGTCAAGAGACACAGATGGTAAGAATGATTGATGCCATTAATAATGAAAGACAAGATGAGAAAGAAAGAACACTAGCAATTGATGATAGAAGAAAGATTACAGAAAAACTACAAGAAAAAGAGTATGAAATTCAAAGACTTACAGAGCATCACCATGAGATTACAAATCAGATTATTCTTATGAGTCAAGAGGCAAAAAAAAAAAATGTTAAACTCACTGAAAGAATAGAAGCTATCAGTGAGCTAAGGGATGAAAATGAAAATTTGAAATATGAAATAAGAATTCAATAGCAGAATAATGAAATTATCAAGAAATATGAAAAGAGCAATAAAAGAATAGATAATTTTCTTGAAGGACAACGAAGAGTCAATAACAACACCAGTCGAGAATGGAGAGTCATCAAATCAAGCTGATCCAAAGAATGTCTATGAAAACCCAAGACCAAGAAAGTTGACTTGCAATCACTATGGAAAGAAAGGCCACACATCAAATGAATGCAGAGGAAAAATGGAAGGTATTCCTAAATCTACATCTTCATTCATAGGATTCTTTTATAAATGTAACAAGAAAGGACATAAAGCTTATGAATGTAAGTCTGAGATGAAACAACCAAAGAACAAAACCTACATGGAAAAATACTATCCTACATGCAAAATGAATGGGCACGCAACTCTTGAATGCTAGAAAAAGAAAAGGCAAGCATGGAAGGCTAAAGGTCAATAAAATCCCTATCAACCAAAAAGAGTCGGTAACCAATATGCATGGGATTACAAAACTTGGACAAATTGTATAGCATCTGGAAGACTTGGTCACATTTTTGCAAATTGTATGAGACAGTGGACAAGAAATTCTAGAGGCTGGACTGACCCCGGAATGACATGCTTACATTTTCATAAAGTTGGTCATCTCAAGAAACACTGCAGAGACCGAATGACAGAGACCAACACATATCCCAATGGAAATACCATTGAAGACATCCAGAGTGAAAGAGACAAAATGTGGAGAAAAGCTTCAAACAATGATGAAGCTGGAGCAAACAATGCAAATGGTGACACCCCATCTAATGGATCCAGTGACATTACCACCCCCACCTAAGAAGAACAAGTAAGTATGGAACTACATATAACCCCAAGTTATCATTTTACATCAGTTCCATAATATGTTGATAAAATGTCAAATCAGCATAAGTAAATATGCATCATGGTATTACTTGTTAAAATATATGATAACTATGCTATCAGGCATACATACCAAAATCAGTCGGTATAGACTCAAAGTTGAGACTGCCTACACTTACCGAGAAGCGTTGGTTAACATAAGAAAGAAAAGTTGCTAGTGTAAGTCGAGCCTCGTCAATAACCAAGCAAAGTGAACAAGTTGTTTGCAACACCAAAACCCATCGGTAAAAGTGAAGAGTTAAATGACTTCCCTAAAATGTCATGTTGTCATCGAAGGGAAGTTAATGTCTTAACCAATGAACTCCTTCTTCACACACCAAAGAGTAGGTAAGAATTAATGACTCACATTTTAGGGAAAATAGCTATAAAAGGGTGACGAAAGGGTCTCATTGTTCACCATGACCAGAGCAGAGCGACAAGAGTGATTTTTGTGCAAATAGTGATAGGATAGTAGAGCGACATCAACTCAACCACCAACACTCCAAAGAAAATCATAAATCACTACTGGTGTAAACAGTAAGTTCTACAACAACTGATAACTCTATTTAGCGTATTTCTTAGAAAGCCCTAAATCTGAAAAATGGCCACAACTTCAAGAACCGTCAAATTGAAGAACACCAAGAAGGATGAATTTAAGCTCATCAAGAATTCTACATGTGAGGAACCACACTAAATTATTCACCCTGAGGTTGCCTCACAACCTGACAATGCTGAGCATTCTTGTGAATACCAGCTAGGGTTTTTCTCGTCGAAGATGTGCGAGCTTACATCCACTACAAGATTGCAGAAATTGAGGATTTAGAGGTAGAATAAGCTTATAAGAAGCTATGTAACAAAGATGGATCCTCAAAAGAAGAACACAAACACATATAGGTGAAAGGGATCACTAATTCCCTAATGTTCCCGAAGGAATTCAAAACTGAGTGGATTTTGTTAGTACTGAGCCGAATGCATAATAACAAGCTATGGATGGATGAATTGAAGATGATAACCTAAGATGTTATCCATGCAGTCACCGGTTACCCTATAACCGAGAAATTTAAAGCATTGAAACATCCACAAAAGGATGAGATTGAAAAGAACACAGGAGCTAAATGGGATGGAAGAGGATTGAAGGTTTCAACTATTACTGATGATGAGATGAAATTTGGAGCATGTGTCCTAGGCTACAAATTATTTCAAACCAGTAGGATGAACATCATAGCATCCGATGCAGTAGACACAACATACAAGATTGTGAAAAAGGGAACTCAATTGGATTTAGCTAAACTTCTACTGAACTAGTTAGAAGAGAATTTGAAGGCTATAAGGAATGCAAAGACAAACACATGTAAGTTTGGTTCACTTATCATGTGTATTTTCTTCTACTTTCAAGAAACATTTCCATCAGTAGGAGAATTCAAATGGGATACCAAAACACCAGTCACCAAGCAAATCAGTGAATACATAACCTCACTGGGAGACAATTTTGAAACATTCATGGATGAATACTTTACTGTATTCAAAGACCGAATGTAGAAGAGGGTAAGTATCCCTGAGAAACTCATTGAGAAATTTAAAGATGAAATATGTTTAATGGTTGGCACCGACCACACTTATATCAAGCCTACTATACCAAGGACAATATGGCTATAACTATTAGAATATGAGATAAATATTGATCAAGCATCTAAAGAAATTGATGCATTAATAAATGAACCATTAGATAAGAAACAACCTAAGTTTGGAACTTATGAGGAGGCCAAATCAAGAATCAAATCTGACCTAGTTGTAAAGAAAATAGATAGAAAGAAGGACAAAATGGTCAAAAACCTTAATAAAATACTCTCAGCAATAGAGGAAACTGAACAGGAGGAAGAAACCAAAGGACAGTTACCTATCGGTGAAGCTACAGAAAAGAATGACTATGAGGCCAGAGAGTCATATTCACCACCTCCTCCACCAGTAAAGAAGCCAAGAACAACAACTGCTTCTAGGAAAAGAAGCCAAATAGAAAATGATTCAAGTCCTTCACCTTTGAAGAAAGGAAAAGTTATAACATACAAGAGGAAATCGACCACACCGAAAAGAGGGGCAAAAAAAAGAATAAGGAAGCTCATTAGAACAAGAGAAGACATTGAGGACACTGAGCAAGATGAAAGTGTAGAAGCAGAAAAGGTTAAAGCTCCAGAAAGAATTGATGAAATATGAAAATCTATTGCAAATTCAGAATCTATCACAGATTCTAAGATTAGAAGATGGTTAAAACTGGATCCAGAAGATCAGAACAAAATTGAAGATGCCATCATTGCAAAAATGTACAAGTTCAAATATGTACTGATTCAGTTTGAAGGTAATAATGTACCAAGGGAGCTCTTGGATAGACTATATGCTAGATGGACATTTTCCTTAAATAATGAAAAGGAGATAAGGGAAAGAGTACTTTTTATTCTCATGCCTTCTGAATCTAAGAAGGAAGAAATTGATGAGATGATGGAGAAACATAAAAAGGAGTTCTCACCCAATTTTATAGCCTACAAATTTCTTGAAGGGAGTCTTATAGAGCTTGAAAATGAAAGCCACAAGAAATGGAGTAAAATATTCAATAGACCTATTGAGGAAGCTATCCCCAAGAAAGACCTACAACATAAAGTTGATAATAAGGAAACTCAAGAACAGATATTGATGAATGATGCAGAAGATGACACATCAGTTGAGTTAGACAAGGAAGAGGAAGACACAACCAGAAACAAAAATATGGATGTTGCAGATGAGACATGGCTAGGCACAGCCAAGGACAACATTGTGGATAACAAAATCATCAACATAACTGATGATCCAACAAAAGAAGTACAAAAGGATGAAGATGTCAATGTTACCAAGGACACAACTGATGAGTAGGACACAACAATTGATACTGCACAAGTGAACATTCTAGGAAACATGAAAATATTGATACAAGTCATCAATATTCTACAAGAAAAAGACAAGTCACATGAAAATGATACAAGCATTCCTGAGGATGCAGGGGAAGAGGGAAAGAAAGACAACACCGATGATCAGAAGGACATCAGAGAAACTCACATTGTGACTGAAACTGATAAGGTTACAGAAGGAGAATCAAAGCAAATAGATGGAGACACAACCAAGAAGGATGCACAGACAAAGACAGATGAAGCTAAGGACACTGATGAAGGAGGTAAACCTAACGATGGAACTCTCAAGGACATCAAAATATTTTCTACCAATAATGTAAAGGTTAATGTGGATACGTCTACAGGAAACCGACAAGTTGACACCAAGACAAAGCAGCAAAAAGAGGCAAAACAACAAGTCACTTCATGAAGCACAATGAACAAATTCAAGAAATTGGCAATGATTCTACACTCAAGTGTAACTCAGAAGAAGAAGAAATCTAAGAAGAATAAGTTGGAAGTCACTTTAGGTGAAATAATTGAGATCCCCAAATGTGACCCAACCACGCTTGACTATGAGAAGCTAAAAAAGTAGCATTGAGACTCCATGGTACTGGAAACAACTAGGGATATGTTGCACCATATTGTACCCTATGTTGATGTTGATCAAAATAAACCCATAATTGATCAACTAGCCACTCTCACCAAAGTGATTACAACACAAAAAATTGATGTAGAGAAGGCAATTAAAGAGAGAGAAGAGAAGAAGTACCAACAAAAACATATTGAGATCATCAGCCAAGAAGTGGAAATTAAAAAGGTAAAGCTTTAAAAATTCATTAGTGAATTAGATCCTATTATCTCTTAAGTTATTTCCTTGATAAAAAAAATAAGAACGCTAGATAAATTCACTAAGGAACATAGTGAAAATATAACAAAGTTAGATTCAAATCTAGCTAATAGTGCTAAAAGCTTAACTGATGCCGACAATGAAATTAAGTTGCATTATGAAAATATTATTGAGATAAAAAGGTTAAGGGAAGAATTGTGGTAAGCAGAGACTCAATTCAGGGAAGAAGTCACCAAGCTCCAAGCTCACCTTCTGCCAAATCTAACACTGCTTCAATAGCACATCAGTTTAGCAAGGCAACTGATAGCAACCCTCGAGATGTCTGTAGCAGACAACATCTATGATATGCATTCCAAGATCACACTCGAGCACATGGCTCTAGAGAACTTGAAGGAACAATGGGAGAAAATGATGGAAGACATGAAGTATTCACACTCTCACATTTTTGATAAGCTATAACGTATAGACCTTTTCCCTTAATATCAAAAAAGGGGGAGAATAATATGAATGATATGTATATGTATATGTATTATACAAGTGGGAAACACATCATATGTATAGATAGGTTGGAAACTATACAGTACTACCAGAAACAAGTGAAAATAATGATATACTGACATATACATAGGGGGAGTCATGAAATGACTAAGGATGATATAAAGGATTATATATGTTATACATACTTAACATTTTATTAGTATTTTACACATATCAGTTTTTGATACTAATGTCAAAGGGGGAGATTGATGACATTAATTTTCCATTAGTATGCAAACAACACTTTTGGTAAGCATACACCAAAAGAAAGAACAAAGAGCAAATTGAAAATAAAAATACAAGAGATCACCGAAAATGGCTAAGTATAAAGAAAACTGACGACACATTATTGTGTGTAAACCAAAATTGCAAAGTGGAAAGGATAAAGAGGCAACCAAAAGTGGAACCTGATAAGCAATTCATAGTGCAACCCAAGAGATAGTCAAATAGAAAACTGAGAGAATAGTTCAAGAAAGGAACCCAAAAGATAGTCAACTAAATTCAGAGCATAACCGACCGTCAAAAACCAAAACTCAGTTGCAACCTGCAAAAAGTGGATCTGACTGCCACGTTAGATAAAATAGTATTATTCTATTTATAGAATCTTCATTTGTTTTAAAACCATTTCTATAGGGACAAGAAACATAAATTTAAGTGCTTTAATCATTCTAACTATTTTAAAACACATAGACTAGGAGATCAAGGTAAATATTTGTAAACCTGATCTTAGAGTTAACATTGTTTTTTGTGAAACTTGATGAGGTCAATCCATCTTATAAATATATGATGCAATCATTAATTATACAATGATATGAATATAGAAGAGAGGATGAATGAATCCTACAAGCACATCTATGGATCAGATTGAAAGTTTCAAGAACCAGAACAACAAAAGGTGAATTTGGTTGTCAGAACCAAGAACAGAGGCTACCGAGAATCAGAGGTATTATTCAATCACATTAGGCGATATATATTTTTATGTAAACTTAAATGGATCTATATCTATAACCACCTGAATTTGGTCTATTGTAACTATAGACCCTATTTTCCCTAAGTGTGATCATACCCTCGATTTATGTCCAAACGACCCTGTTACTACTTGGCATAATTCTTTAAAATAAATTTAATGTCCTAGGTGATTTTTATCATTGATTTATATTAACAATTATAGCCACAATTTTGACCAATCAAATCAAATCAAAATCAAACATGGCTATAGAATTTAATTATAAAGGAATTAAATAAATCCCTAAATCAAATACCCACTTGCAATTAACCCATTCCCCTAGCCTATTTAATTTAATTAAAATGGCTATAGTTCTCTAATTATTAAAAAGCAATTTCATTGTTTAAATAATTAATTCCTATATTCCTAAATGAATTAAATAAGTTTATTTCATTTATTAATATTCCCCTAAACCCCAACCTAACCTATCTCAACCACTTCTACCCTAGGTTCTAACCCTTCTCAACCCATTCACCCATGCTAATCTAATCCTAATCCTAAATTCCACTCTAACCCACCTCCTAATGTTGTCACATTCCATTAAGGAATACTTAACAACTCAACCCAGTTGAGAAAGTCCACTTTCTCAAGCTAGACTTTCTTAAAGTCCATATTCTCTTACATCCTCCCTTCCCTCTTTAAGGCCTTCATTAAAGCCTTCATTAATAAAGATGCCTTAAGCCCATGTCTCTCCCATGCCTTATTAATGCCTTGGGAATTAATGGCTCTTACATATTCATTTATTGAGCCTCCTAATTCATAAATGAACCTTGTCCCCCCTCTCTCTCTCCCATTCTTCTATAAATAGAATCCTGTTTTGAGAGCAAAAAAGCCTTCACCTTAGAATAAAAATTACATTGTTATGCTGTTAGATTCAATCTAGACTCACATTTCATCTATTATTCCATGCTAGTTCTTTGTTTTCATTTCATATTTTAGAGCTAGATTGCAAGCTTTATCATCTTTTAGTTTGTTTTTAATCTAAAATCCTTCATGCTAGGTTGTATTCGTCACTGATTTGTAGCATATTCTGAGGGCTGATATGTTACTAATTACAGTCCTCCTAGTTAGCAGGCAATAGGTCGATATTATTGGTTATGCATGTTTTATCTAACCTTTCAAGCTAATGCAATGACTTATTGAGTGTTTGTGTCATTTTCAACAGGTACCCATTTACACACACGCAGTATCAGCAATAGAAGATTGCATACACTAGGTCAAATTGTAATTTTCTATCATTCTAACAAGTGAAGCAAAGTGTAAAAATCCTTTCAAGGAAGGTGGATTTAGCAGTCCAACTATAAATCTCTTAACCGAGTGCACACCCAACAGTGTTGCAAAAGCTCTTAACAGAGTAGAATTTAACAGGTCTCCAAAGATACTCTTAACAGGGTAGATCATCAGAAGTGATCAAATTGTAAGCCCTAACCAGCCCCTTCCAATATGCAGATAGTGAATATTTTGTGGGTTTCGTACCCACCATAGTTTTTACTTCCTAACAGGAGTTTTCTACGATATCATACCTTGTGTTATGTGTCAATTACTTTCATGAATGTTTCTATGAATGTTCACATGTATGTTAAGTTTATGAATTTATATAATTCACATCAAGATAGTATAGAATATATGGTTGCATAAAAAATTGATTACACAAAGGTTAATTGATTAAAGGATACAAAAGTTTTAGAGGTACTGATTCACCCCTCCCCTCTTAGTACACACTTCCCATTAATCCCAAAAATTGCGTGCAATATAAATTCATGTTATGCGAGCTTGGGGAATGGAAAAAGACATGTTGAGGAAATTTTTTATGATTCTTGGGTCACAAGACTATTGATGACATCATTTGTAGCGTGTGTTCTAAAGGAGACCTATTTGGGTCTGACTTTAGAGATGTAGTGTGTATTATGGAGTGTGAGCATGGATTATAGATCTTGAATTATATTTGATGAGTTGTAATTGATGTTTACTTATTATAGGCACTGTGTGTACCTTACCAAGTGGTTATGTACTCATTTTTGCATTGGGGAAGTATTAATTGGCTGACCTAATTGCTTATTGTAAATCTTTATAAAACAAAGTTGTTTTCTTTTGTGGAAATGATGGTAACAACAAAGTGTGGAAGCTGTGAGCTTGCTTGTGTGAATTATGCTAGATTTAGAGTAGAGGTTGTGATTAAGAGGCTTCATTGGAATGGATCAAGCAAAGATAGTTTCTATTTCAACAGTTCATTGGATTGTATATTTTATATACACTTGTATTTTGGATAGTAAATCTTGAAGGTGGATTTAACCTTGTTTAGGCAGTGTGCCTGGGTAGTGAGCCTACCGTTACTCTTGACTCCTAACAAGGTTTTTCCTTTAACATGGACTATATAATGTAATGCATTAATAATCTCCTAACATGCCTATATCTTTTAGCAGAGATACTATACTCTCACTTCACTATTTGTGGGTTCTAATTCCCACCGGGGTTTTACCTTTAACAGGGTTTCCTAGACAACAAAGGATTGTGTTATGGTGGTGTAATTACTGTGTTATCATTTGGATTAAATTTTTGGTTTATAATGTTTATTGTTTAATAATCTAGCTCACAACTATTTCACCCCTCCTATGAGTTGTGTTGGTGGAATATTATTCCTAACAATTGGTATTAGAGCTTCTGGTCCTTAGAGAGAAATCTTAACAACTTGAGGTGATCCTTAAAATGGCATACCACAGAAAGGATAGTTCAAATTTTGATCCTGAAAAACTCTAACATTTGGAAGAACAAGATGAGAACTCATTTTCTAGGTTTGGGAATTGACTACTAAATGATTACAAAGAAAGATGAGCCAATGAAGATTTAAGATGAAATGGATAAAGCTATTGATGAAGAAAAGAAGTCATTTTATTATAACATAGTTGCAAGAGAAGCACTTACTAGTGCACTCTCTGAAGGTGAATTCACATAGGTTAAAAATTTGGATTCTACACAAAATTTGGTCAAGATTGGAAGCACTATATGAAGGAGATAAGTTTACTAAGTAGGAAAAGTTGCAGAACTAGAAGACAAGGGTGGAAAATCTAAAAATTAAAGATGATGAGAATATTAGAGCATATGCATAGAGAGCTATAGAGGGTTCTATTGGAATTAGAAACTCTAGAGGAAAATACAATGAAGAAGAAGTGATCACAAAAATTCTTAGTCGATCTTTGACACATGTTTACAAAACTAAAGTGCAAGTTATAGAGGAGATCATACCTTTGATGGAGAACTTCAATAGAGAGATGTTGATTGGAAATAAACTACTTTTGAGGTCACAGAGCTGGGAGATTCATTACGTAAGGTTGAGACATCATTCAAGGTGACTGTTTATAATAATAAAATGACTTTATCAGGGGTTGTGAGAACTAGAAGAAGTGACTTGCAAGAAGAGCTTGGAGAATATGTTGATGACTAGGAAAAGATACAGGAAGAAGAAAGGAAGTTAGATGAAATTGTGGCCCTGAATACTAGAAAAGAAAAGAGAGGTAAAGGAAATTTTGAAGGAAAATTACCTCTTAAATGTTTTTCATGCAATAAGATATGTCATTTTTCATGCAATAAGATAGGTCATTTTTCAACAAGGGTTCCTAAGCATAAATCTAATTTTTATAGACCTAAGTATTCCAAGGATAAGGAATGTTCCCATGCTAGTGAAGGTGTTTTTGACAATGATTCTATTGATTATGATGAGATTCTATTTGTTACTATCAAGGATGATGAACCTATTCATGAAGAGAAAGCCCTAGTCTCACATGTTGAAAATAAATCTAAATGGGTCATAGGCAGTGGTTGTTCACACCATATGATTGGTGATAGAAATAAATTTCTTAAGCTAACCAAGTATGATGATGGTATTGTGAGATTTGGTGACAATACTCCTAAGCTTATCATTGGAGTTGGATCTATTTATTTGGATTGAAAGACCAACCTGATGATGTGTTACTTGTTGATGGACTTAAGCATAATTTTTTGAGTTTTGGACAGATGGTGGAAAAAGGTTACCAATTAAATTTCATTGACGAGAAATTTTCTATCAGAAGTAAGTTAGGAGAATTAATCGCATCTGGTACTAAGTCAAGAGGTAATGTATTTGAATTGAATACATCTGAGACTTCTTATTTTATTTCGAAGGTTGATGACAATTGGTTTTCATAGAATATTTTGTCATGTGAATTTTGATAATATTGTGAGGGCAAGTATGAATAATGTTGTTAGAGACCTACTGAATATTGTGAAACCATCTAACACCATGTGTAGACAATGTGTAATTGGGAAATAGACTAGAATCAATTTTAAAAGAAAATCTTACTCAACAAAAGGGAAGTTGGATCTGGTGCATACATATCTGTGTGGTCCTACAATAATAAGATATTACTATGGTAAAAGGTATTTCATACTTTTTGTTGATGATTTTTCTAGGATGATGTGGGTTACCTATCTTAGAGAGAAATTGAAGGATTTTGACAAATTCAAGATATTCAAAGAAAAAGTAGAGAATGAATCAGGTTTAAAGATAAAATGTTTAAGATTAGATAGAGGTGGAGAGTTTACTTCATATTTTTTTAATACCTAGTGAAAAGAGAATGTAATATACAAATGGACATCTAATCCTAGGACACCATAAGAGAATGGGATAGCAAAGCAAAGAAACAAAACAATATTAGATGTTGCAATAACTATGTTGCTAGAAGGAAATGTATCACATGTTCATTGGAGAGAAACTGTTGGTACTAATTTTTATACTTTAAATAGAATATAGATCAGAGAAGGTACAAGTAAGACTCCTTATGAATTATAGTTTAGTCATACTCCTACTGTAAAATATTTCATAATATTTGGTAGTAAATGCTATATCAAAAGAGATGATAAGATAGGAAATTTTGATGCAAGAAGTGATGAAGGAATCTTCCTTAGTTATTCTACTATGAGAAAATCTTATAAATTTTTTAATATAAGATTGAGGAAAATGATTGAAATTGCTAATGTGAGGATTGATAAAAAGTTCCAGATTCAGGAAAAAATATATGACTGTAACTAGACTACAGAGAACAAGGAGGTTACTATAAATCAATAATAACCTTTTGAGATTGATCATGAGATTGAGGTATGTCAAGATGACTCAAATGAATCTACTAAAATTCTTAAGACTCTAAGGTATGTTAAGAAAAACCATCCTGAACATCAAATTATTAGCATTGCAAATAAAGGCATGATGACAAGATCCAGATTAAGAGATGGAATTTGTTTGATTTAACATGTTGAAACAAAAACTATTGATGACACATGTAGAGATGAATCTTGGACTAAGGCTATGCAAGAATAATTGGAATAGAAAAAGAAAAATAAAACTTGGGAACTATTCCCTAGACCTAGAGATAAGAATGGTTTAGAAACTAAATGGGTTTTTAGAAACAAGATAAATGAAGAAGGAATGGTTGTAAGAAATATGGAAAGACTCGTTTGTAAAGGCTACTCAAAATAAGAAGACATAAAATTTGAATAAATGTTTGCTCCTATTGCTAGGCTTGAGGCTGTGAGATTATTTCTTGCTTATGTTGCACACAAAGACTTGAAAATATATTAGATGGATGTGAAATCTGCATTTCTGAATGGAGATCTAGAGGAGGAAGTATATATTGAACAACTTGATGGATTTCTTCTGGCAGATGATGAGGACATGGTTTGCAAGTTGAAGAAGGCTTTGTATGGACTTTAAAAGCACCTAGAGCATGGTATGATAGATTGGACAGGTATATACTTTGTCTTGGTTTTAGAAAAGGTAATGCAGATAGTAATTTGTACTTATGAACTAGTGAAGATGGAATTTTAATAGTTGATTTTGTAGATGATATCATTTTTGGAGAGAATGATGTAATGAGTAAAAATCTCTCTAAGGAAATGGAAAATGACTTTGAGATGTCAATGATTGGTGAGATGAAATTTTTCCTTAGGCTGCAAATCATTCAGAACAAGAATTGTATTTTTATTTCTCAGACTAAGTATCTTTAGGAAATGTTGAAAAAGTTTAAAATGAAAGATTGTAAACCTATTGGAAAACCTATGGTTACTAGTCACAAGCTTACTACTACCGATGAATCTCAATGTTTTTTTTAGAAAAAGTACAAATATATGATTAGAGGACTAGAATATTTGACTCACACTAGACCATATATTGCTAATGCAGTTGGAATTGTGGCAAGATATCAAGGAGATCCTAAAGAGAAACACATTGTTGCTGTAAAAAGAATATTTATATATTTGAAAGGAACACTAGATTATGGCTTATGGTATAAAAATCTAATGATTTTATTTTGCATGCTTACATTGATGTTGATTTGGCAGGAAATGTTGATGACCGAAAGAGTACAAGTGGTGGTGCATTCTTTCTTGGGAAAAGATTGGTTTCTTGGTTAATTCAAAAGAGGGACTGTATAGCTCAGTCTACTGCTGAATCAGAGTATCTTTCTGCTACTATAAATTGAACAAAGATTATTTGGATGAAGCAAATTTTGAAGGACATTGGGATAAATTTTGATGAGACAGTATTTATCCATTGTGATAACACTAACATAGTGAATATGTTAAAAAATCCAGTTATGCATTTAAGGACTAAACATATTTCCATTAAGTATCATTTCTTGAAAGACAAGGATGCAGAGAAGGAGATTAGATTGGAGTATATCAACACAAAGGAAAAATTAGCAGATATATTTACAAAATCTTTTCCAAAGGATGCTTTTGAGTATCTCAGAGGTATGCTTGGGGTGAGAGCCCCTCCTTGCGAGAAATAAATTATATAGGAATGCATTAGTCCAGTGGCTTTCAAAGATATATCATTTTCTGGACTTGATGTATGGATCTACTCCTTAGGGGGAGTGATCGTAGGAACAATATAGAAAACATTTGGGTTGTTTTGTGCCTAATTATTATAGGAATGAAGATTTTGAAAGGCTAGACCTTGCAAAGGATAGATGGTCAGAAGTAGAGTAATGACACCCTTTTCCATTTTTGTCAAAGGGGGAGAGATTCAATGTGAAAATCCCTACTGTTTTAGGGAGAGTTGTGAAGAGTATATTGAAAAGGAGTTGTTGGAATTGGTTTCTTTTGTTGTTGTTGGAATTCATGTTTTTTCACTGATGTCAACATAAGTTTTTATTGAGATAGAACATATTGGTTATTAATGTTGCTTAGATGACTGATAGAAGTGTACGGGTACTGTAAAGTTGATTTAGAACATGCAAAGATGATGATGTGTACACGGATGCATTTTTATCTTATGTCTAAGGTGGCATGGCTTAATATTTTAGATTGAGTAAATTACAGTTGTTTTAGTGAAGAATGGGTATTGGATAGTGACAGTGACCTATGCCAAAGTTAGTCTCTGAGTTTTGAGGATAAGTTCTCATGTTTATTGTACTTCGACATTTTTCTCAAAGTCTTCCTTGGGTAAATGTTATTTTGACAAGTTGGTCAAATTCTGTTAAATGTATTTAATGTATTATGACATGTGATGTACTGGGGTGTATTCAATAGTTGGTTGACACTCTTCTTTATTATGGACTCATATGTCACATAATCTATTTGATAGTTTTTGGTCGAACCTTGTTTTTGTTAGGAATCATCTCAAGAGATAACTGAGAGGGGGGGGTGAATCAATTATCTACCAGTTTTAATTATTTTCTTCAATTAAGTACAAAATAACATTAAGCATACATACAAATAGATAACACATAATAGAACACCACAATTTTGGTTACAGGGAAACCAAAATAGGTAAAAACCCCAGTTAGAATTATCACCCATAAAGAATTGCACTAGAGTATAATGATCCCTATTAGAAGATCTTACAACCCTATTAGGAGTTTATCTTTACAATGCAATAAGTACAGTGACCTAGTTAAGGGTTGGACCTTGTTAAGAGTCTTTTACAAATAACCCTATTAAGGGTGAGGACACACTATCCAAGAGCACACTACTAAAATGATGAAGGCTGCAACCTTTTGTAAACAGATATACACTATATTTTATAATTGAACTGTTTAAATAGACCTAATGTCTTGATCAGTTCTAGTGAATTGTATGCACTCTCTACTTCTTCACATAGATCTTTAACTGATGAATGAAATGGCTTTACTATCCCAAAACAACTAGCATTCTGCTCTGTTCTTTTGTCTGTCTCTTTCTTATCATTCACACTTGGTGATCACAAATGAAATGCTATATGTATCTTCTTCAAAGGATATGATCATGTCAATGGTAGGAATCCCTTCAATACTTTCCTTGTTGGCTAAAATAAGCATGCAACATAATTAGAACCGTGCAACTCAAAAAAGAATAATCGCAACGCTTCACATAGTCGGCTCCACCAAAATCACTCAAACATCAAATTTAAGATGAAACATGTTTAGCGCCTTTGGTTAATGATCTTTGACTCATATCTAAACATTAATCTAAACATGCATATCCCAAAGATAGGCACAACTGAAGAATCAATAAAATTATTGTCGGATTTCTAAAAACAATCCTCTGAAACTATGGCTGGTAAACAGATCAACATAACTCAACTTTTATTGAACTTCTAAATCTACGTGTATGAACATGGTATAATAACTATATCTGAAACATAAAAACAATCGTGCAAGGCTCCAACATATCCATACTGAAAATTGAATATAGTACACTACTGTATGCTATATGTTGTCATCAATGAAAAACATACAATCAACTATTTGCACATGGGAAAATCTCCAACAATCTCCCCCTTTGACATTGATGGCAACATATGATATAAAAAACACCATCAATCTAAAATGTCTTCTTTCTTTTTACAATCTTCTCAATATCCTCATCAAAGGTTGCTCTTAACTACTGCATCTCCTTTGATTGTGTTTTTATTTTCATGATTGTATACTCCCCCAGAGTATATGCTCCCCTTTACTCTATACTCCCCATTTGACATCAATGGAAAAGGATGCCACATACAAATAAGCACAAGTACTACTCCAGAAGTAGAGTAGTCAACCACTCATCAGTCACCAAGGACTAGTGCATCTGCTATGAATTCTAATCAGACTCAGGAAAGCGAATTACTCCCAGCTTCTTCTTAAGATACTCATAAGTATCTTTTGATAAGGGTTTCGTAAATATGTCTACCAACTGATCTTTGGTGCTCACATAATCCAAATTTACTTCTCTCTCTGCAAATTTTTCTCTTAGAAAATGATATTTTATTTCTATGTGTTTTATTTTTGTGTGCATCATAGGGGTCTTTGACATATTAATAGTGCTAGTGTTGTCACAATGAATGACAATAGGATAATTAATCTGAATTCCAAAGTCTTTAGTCATTTGTTTGATCCAAACCATTGTTGAACAATTCAATGTTGCTGCTACATACTCAGCATATGTTGTTGACTGAGAAATAAAATTCTACTTTTTACTTGTCCAAGTAACCAACCTGTCTCCAAGAAATACTGCTTCTCCTGAGGTACTCTTTCTGTCATCAACGCAACCTACCCATTTTGCATCTATGTACACATGAAGTTATACATTTTCTAAATTAGGATACCATAAACCATAGTCTATAGTTCCTTTTAAATATCTGAATATTCTTTTTATTGCCATTAAGTGATTCTATTTTGGTTCAACTGCAAATCTCCCAACAATGCCAACTGCATTAGAAATATCTGGTCTAGATTGAGTGAGATATATAAGTTTTCCAATCATAGACTTGTAAAGTGTTTTGTCAACTGCTGTGGATTCATCATTTTTAGAAAGCTTGCTTCTTGTTATCATAGGAGTCCTTACTGGCTTGCAATCTTCCATATTGAATGTCTTCAATATCTCCTTCACATATTTAGACTGATTTATGAATGTACCTCTGTCTTTCTACTTTACATTTAATCCTAAAAAGTATTTTATAGGTCCAATAATGCTCATTTCAAATTTGATCTACATCTCTTTGGCAAATTTTGCACTAATCTTGTCATTACCTCCAAAAATAATGTCATCAACAAAGATAGCAACAAGTAATATTCCTTCAGGTGTCTCTCTTATGAATAAGTTGTAATCTACTACTCCCTTTTTGAATCCAATCTTTGTCAAGTAGCTATCAAGTCTCTCATACCATGCTCTTGGGGCCTATTTTAGTCCATAGAGGGCTTTCTTTAGTCTACATACCATGTCTGGTTTGTCTGATAATTTAAATCCTTCAGGCCGCTCTATGTAGACCTCTTCCTTCAAGTCACTATTCAAAAATGTTGACTTAACATCCATCTAATATACTTTAAAGTTTTTGAATGTTGCATAAGCTAAAAACAACTTAATAGCTTCCTATTTGCTCAAAAGGGAAAATGTATCAGAGTAGTTAATTCCTTCTCTCTTCCCATATCCTTTACATACCAATCTTTCTTTGTTTCTTAACACTGTACCATCTTCATTCATTTTGTTTATGAATATCCACTTAGTTCCAATCATGTTTTTGTCACAAGGTCTAGGGACCATTTCCCATGTTTCATTATTAATTATCTGATCTAATTCTTCTTGCATTGCATTTTTCCAATCTGAATCATTACAAGCATCTTCAACACTTAAGGGTTCAATTTGTGAAAGTAAACATACCTCTTCATCAATGGTTGAACCTTTTTCTCTAGACCTTGTCAAAACTTTACTGCTTTGATCTCTAATGATATCTTCCTTTGAATGGTATCTAGATGTGTATTTTGGAATTTTAGGTGTGATGCTCCCATATGTAATCTTTGATTCCTCTTCACTTGGTTCAGGGTTATTGCATGATATATCAATATATTCAATCGTTTCTTCAATAACTGTTTGTTTATAGATAGGTCTAGGTTCATCTTCAATCATAGGTGCATATTCATAATATCTCTCTTGAATCATGAAATTCTCATCAATCTTCACATGTGCACTTTCAATGATTTTCTTCAACCTTAAATTGAAACATCTATAAGTTTTTCTCTTAGTAGAGTAACCAAGAAAAATACCTTCATCGCTTCTAGCATCAAACTTGCCAACACCATCATCTCTCTTGATGTAGCACTTGCTTCCAAATATTTTGAAGTATTTTACTGTAGGTACATTACCAAACCAAATTTCATAAGGTTTTTTGTCTACTCCTAGCCTTAGTTAAATTCTATTGATAGTATAGACTGTTATATTGATTGCTTCTCTCCAATAGGTGTGCGCAACTTTTCCCTCAATCATGATAGTGTGCGCTGTGTCAAGTATTATCCTATTTCTTCTTTCTAAAATTCTATTTTGTTGAGGGGTTATGGTTGCACTTAATTGTCTTTTGATCCCATGTTCTTCACAATACTCAAGAAACATATTAGAGGTGAATTCTCCTCCTCTATCAGATCTTAGACATTTTATCTTTAATCCAGACTCATTTTCAACTTTAGCTTTGAATATTTTAAACTTCTCAAAGCCTTCAGATTTATCTTTTAAGAATTCAACCCACATCATTCTAGAGAAATCATCAACAAACAAAATGAAATACCGTTCACCATAGTATGATATAGTTTGAGTAGGTCCACATAAGTTAGTATGCACTAGGTCTAATTTGTTCTCTGCAAAGTTCTGTTTTCTTTTGAATGGGTTCCTCACATGCTTTCCCATCACACATTCCCTACAAATAGTATCAACTGGTCTTGTAATGTTAGGAAGGTCTCTTACTACCTTTACATTTCTTGTCTTTACTATGTTGTCAAAATTGATATGACAAAGTCTTTTGTGCCATAACCAACTGTCATCCACTTTTGCAACAAAACAACTTACTTCGGAGTTCAGCTGAAAAACATTACCTTTGGTCTTTGAACCTGATGCAATCATGTCTCCTTATTTTTTATTAATGATGCACATGTTTTTTTTGAATTCTAACTGATATCCTTTATTGAGCAACTGTCCAACACTTTGTATTTTATAATGTAAACCATCAACATACAAAACAACATCTATCTTGTTCTTTCCATCTAAAGTGATAGATCTTCTGCATATGATCAGTTTAGGGGTGTTGTCTCCAAATATAACCATGGCACCTTTTTACTTATCTAGATTTACAAATCTATCTTTGTCTCTTGTCATGTGATGTGACCACCTGATGTCAATGATCCAGTCTGTTGTGATGTCTGCTTGTGAAACTAAAGCCAATTCTTGTGCTTTCCTTTCATCTTCAATTTCCATTTCATCAATCCTTTTTTCAATGTCTTTAATTGCAACGAATCCAATTTCATCCTCTCCTGAATCATCATCAGTCACACCATCTTCATCATAATAGCATTCCTTAGTATATTTGGGCTTGTAATCTGATTTGAACTTCTTGACTCTTGTAGGACACTTGGATGAAAAATGGCCAACTTTGTTGCATGAAAAACATTTTAATGGTAGTTGTCCTTCATATTTTCCCTTACCTTTCCTTTCTTTCTTAGAAATCATAGAAATGATTTCTTCTAGTTCCTTATCAACTTCTTCTTTTTCAATTTTACTAGAGATGCTCAAGGATTTCTTACCATGGATTGAGGCTTTGAAAGCTATTTCAATTTTAGGTTCTGTCTTCAATCTTGATATCTCAAATGCTGAAATTTTTCTGATCAAGGTTTCTCTTTTGAAGTCTTTTGAAAATTGCATGGTTTCATCCAAGATGTTTATCTTGCTCTCATAATCTATTGTCAATGTAGTCATCAATTTTTCCATTATGTCTACCTCTGAAATTTCTCCTCCATTGTTTCTTATTCTTGAAATTGCTTCATTAATCCTCTGATTGTAAGCTCTGATGTTTTCTTCAGGTAGCATTTCTAAATTGTTGTATCTTTTCTTCCATGTCTTTCTGCATGCATTCTTGGCTTGGATGTCTCTTTCAAACATGTCTTCTAGGTATTTCCATATTGAATATGCTTTATCTTCCTTTTTAATCTCAGAAAATTCATTGTCAGATAAGGCACTAATTAGGGCTTCTTTGGCAATTGCATTTTGAGTGAATACTTCCTTTTGTTTATTAGTGGAGTCTTCTTCTGCAAGATCTTTCAAAGTAGGAACATCAATTGCATGAGTAGAAACCTCATAGATCTCAAAACCAATGCACTATAAATGTGTTATCATTTTTTTCTTCTAGTCAAGATAATTCTCTCCATCAAACTTAGGACTCTTTTTTTTGAAGTACGCCATATGATCTGCCTTGAGTTGTTAGGATTTCTCTCCAAGGCACTGGGCACTGATACCAATTGTTACAAACCATCCCAAGAGATAACTGAGAGGGGGGGTGAATTAGTTATCTACCAATTTTGATTATTTTCTTCAATTAAGTACAAAATAACATTAAGCATAAATACAACTAGATAACACATAATAGAACACCACAATTTTGGTTATGGGGAAACCAAAATAGGTAAAAACCCTGGTGGGAATTAGCACCCACAAAGAACTGCACTAGAGTATAATGATCCTTGTTAGAAGATCTTACAACCCTGTGAGGAGTTGATCTTTACAATGCAATAAGTCCAGTGACCTGGTTAAGGATCGGACCCTGTTAGGAGTCTTTTACAAATAACCTTGTTAAGGGTGAGGACACACTGTCCAAGAGCACATTTCTAAAATGATGAAGGCTGCAACCTTCTGTAAATAGATATACACTATATCTGATAATTGAACTATTTAAATAGACCTTTTGTCTTGATCAGTTCTATTGAATTGTATGCACTCTCTGCATCTTCACATAGATCTTTAATTGATGAATGAAATGGCTTTACTGTCCCAAAACAACTAGCATTCTGCTCTGTTCTTTTCTCTATCTTTTTCTTCTCATTCACACTTGGTGATCACAAATGAACTTCTATATGTATCTTTTTCAAAGGATATGATCACGTTGGCTATAGGAATCCATTCAATACTTTCCTTGTCAACTAAAATAAGCATGCAACATAATTAGAACCGCACTACTCAAAAAAGAATAGACGCAACGCTTCACATAGTCAGCTCCACCAAAATAACTCAAATGTCACATTTTAGATGAAACACATGTAGTGACTTTGGTTAATGATCTTTGAATCATAACTAAACATTAATCTAAACACGCATATCCCAAAGATAGGTGCAACTGAAGAATCAATAAAATTACTGTTAGCTTTCTAAAAACAATTCTCTGAAACTGTGGCTGGTAAACAGATTAACATAGCTCAATTTTTATTGAACTTTTGAATCTGCGTGTATGAACATGGTATAATAACTATATATGTAACATAAAAAAAAACCACGCAAGGCTCCAAGATATCCATACTGAAAAGTGAATACAATACACTATTGTATGCTATATGTTTTCATCAATGACAAACATACCGTCAACTATTTGCACATGGGCAAATATCCAACCGTTTTCTTATTTAAATTCAAGGAAAATCATTCATGTTTGTCATCTTGTACATTTGACATTTGACTTATTTGACCGACTCTTTTGCCTTGTGGATATTGTTGATGTGGCACATGTTTTCGTAAGGTCTGTCTTTACAGAGAGGCATTACAAGATTATTCACAAGTTCATTTTTCAGTGGGTCTTTAGGTGGAACATTCAATATTTTACTATTTATAGCCCCCTCAAATCACCCTCTCATCACGAAACTATATAGATATATCCCCCCTCATTTCTTTTGGATCATTTGCAAAGAGAGAAACAATAGGATTTTTAGAGATACTTATATTTCTCCAAACAATGTCTTTCTCTCTTGCAACAAGTTGTTACTTGAGAACATCTTGGTAACCAGTTAGAAAATCGCTAGTGTCCTACCTTTTAATAGATATGTGATGTGTAAATTTGTACCTACAAGTATACTGCACATAAACACTCAATAACTCATTATATCAAGGGTTAGTAAGATCGAATCAATGAAATCAACATAAAACCTCATGAAACCAAATTATTGCTTCCTAAACATGAAGATTGTAATCTACTTTGAATATTGCTCTTAGATTAAGCATATTAGATCATATAATTGACAATGATGAAATGGAAGATTCAAGATAAAATACCTAAAATGCTCAAGAACATGTTCAATTATGCATTATTTAGATCAAATTCTACAAATTGAACTAGATTAGCTTGCTAAAAGATGAACTAGATTAGATAGAATGAAATTGACATTATTTCTATTCTTAAATTCTCTATGATCCTATATCAAATGAGATTAGAAAGGCTTCATTATATAGATATTTCTTGGAGGTAAAGGCTTCAAATTTGAATTTCAATTTGACGATTGAGATGCATCCATGAGGGATGGCTGAGATGCAAGTTTGCTTGATCCATGTGATCACGTCTCATTGGTTAAAGGTTTGAATTTTGAGGCATGTTGAAGGATTATTAATAATTTGAATTAATTAATTCCTTTTAATTAATTTCCTTAGCCATGTATTTAATATTTTGATTTGATTTAATACCTCCAAGGTTAATTGAAGAATTAATGACTTTTGATGAATGTCTCTTGGTGAGTGATCTTGGATTACTGATTTTTGATGAATTATATACTTAAACTGATCTAATTTAATTATATAATTGTGATTAAATTTAAATTGGTAGTCTCGATCAGGACCTAGTTGACTTGATTTCACATTAGGACTTATGAGTTTGTCAGACCATTTTCAGGTAATTACATTTTCCTCTCTTTGAATTGGCATGCGAGCAGTGTGTTGATTCAAAGAACATATAGTGTTGAATAGTGATTGAATAGTTGGATATGAAGTGATGCAACTACTCTTTATTAGAAATCAATTCCGAACTTGATTGAATGAAAATTGATTGAAGTTGTCAAAGATTCTTGATTACTTGATGAGATCAGTGTAGCAACCAGGAGATCAATTTGATGTGAGGCGTTGAAACGGATATCCCTATCTGATTGTTGAGGATAATAACACCTAACCAATTTGATGTGAAGTGATAAAACTGATTATTGTTACAATGATGTCTGAAATATTGATTCGATACTCAGTTTGATGTGATGTGATGAAACTAATTTATCAAGACATGATTTAGAAAGTTTGACCAGACAACCAGTTTGATATGATGCAATGAAACTAAATTTCTAGTGAAGATTTGAACAAATGATCAATTTGATGCAAAGTGTTGAAACTGATCATTGTTTGAAATTTTGATTGATTTAGCTGAAGATACTATCAATTTGATGTGGTGCATTGAAATTGACATCTCCACTGATATTTAGAACTTGAATTTTGATAAGAGCGAGCAATTTGATGTGAAGTGATGAATCGCTCATTCCATATTTGATAGTGTTGATTTGATTTGATACTTGATGAAGATTCTCTAGCTTTTGAAAGTTGATTTTCTTGATCGAGTCAAGTTAGATTTCTTATAATGCCCCAGTTGTTTGAAAAGAGTTGGTTGTATGATCGCTTGATTAGATATGATTGAGAATGCCCCCTTGGAATCAAAATGGACATGAGATTAGGTTGATTTCTTGATAAAAACATCCAGATGAGAATGATAAGCTTGGAATGAAGATTCTGATTCCAATAGAAAATATAGTGGTCACAATGGCAAAGAAATTGCTTCTCATTTGGTCAAAATTAGACTCTGTAGGATGAAGTTAGAACCAAAAAGGTGTAATAGATGAGTAGTAGTATTGGTTAAATTTTTGAAATTAATCACGAGAAAAATGAGATTAAATAGGGTAATAATTCAAAATTACTATTCACAGATAGAGAATTGTAGAGCTTAGAGAGAAAAGATGCTAGTCCCCCTACATAATCATTAGTTTGAGACCATCCGAAAAAACCAGAGACCTACCCACTACCCGCTAGTGGTATGTCATCGAATTCCTCCTTTAAAATTTTGAAATTCATACATGTTTTTTCTTTGATTTTATGTTTATTGTTATTTTCATAGAGTATTGTTTTTGGTATTTAGAATATCATCTCCAATAATGATCTATCATTTTTGAGAACCTGTCATTTCTGGTAATTTCTACTTTGTTTCCCATATTTTAGGTATCATTTCTAGGACAAGATATCATTTTTGGTTATTATACCATCATTTTTGGTAAATATCATTTGTGGACTCTGAAACATCATTTCTGGGATAGTGAGCCCAAAATGTAGAGTCTATGTCCCAAAATTTGAAATTTTTGAAAGCCTTAGCAAATATGAATCTGTTAGAATAGTATTTTGCTAATTATATTTGTTTTGAACATCCCTGTTTGCCCCAATTCTTATTCTATGATGTTTTTACCTTTGTAGATTGATCCTAGTACTTGACAGACACGGGCACCATATCCCCAAGTCTTATCATTGATTCATCAGTTATCTATTGAGGATTGTAGAGATATTGTCCATTATGGTTTGGGATATTTACTAGACATGCCTGAGTATACAGTAAACTATGGTTTACTCACTTCTTTGATAAAGAGATGTCACTCGTAGAATAATACCTTCCACCTACTGACTAGTGAGATTACTATTACACTAGAGGATGTATGGCGGATCCTTTATATACCTGTTATGGGTGAGCTTCCCTATTATGATTTGACTGGGCGAGCGTGTATAGATTCTTGCGTGAGAGTTTCAGTATCCCTTAGTAGTAGAGCATCACATCACTTGGGAGCGACTAGAGAGAGGTTCTCGCATTGCCAGGTGTATTAGCAAGACTGATTGGTGGTTTACTCATTCCTAATAGGAGTGCATGGGGTTTTTCAGTTGTATGGGGTAGACTATTTGAGGATTTATTACAAATTCTACACTGATTAGCCTGGGGTACCTATCTCCTGGCTCACCTATACCATGAATTTCATCAGGTGGTCTATTGACATGATAGATCATTTTCTGTTGGGTTTATACTTTTGCAGATATGGTCATGGGAGCATATCCCAGTTACACATCTTATGGTAGCTCAATCTTGAAAGGTAGGTTATCCCTATGTGTATATGTATGTTGGAGATATGGTGCAACCTTGCCTAGGAAACTTGAAGTATTAGAGGTGATCACTAGATGATATGAAATTTGTGATCTGGCATCCATACTTAGACTGTAAGGAGTGGAGGAGTGATAGGTGAGAGATGGCCTTTGTTTTCACAGAGCAGATGCTAATTGGCCATACCATCTATATTGTGGAGAGATTCATGGTTACTCATGTCTTATGACAGTACGGTATGGCACAAATGATGCCCCAGGCATGGAAGCTTATGCTCAGTCCCGAGATGAGGAGACATAGTGGGGGGCTAGATTGAGATATGAGACCACTTTCCTTGAGCATCAGCAGTTAGTACCTATTATATGGGATCTAGCTCTAGGTGTTATAGATGTTGGGATGACGCTAGATTTCTCAACATACTTTTCACAACATCTATTTCCTCGGTTGACCTCTCCTGATGAGGTAGTTCTAGCTATGGGAGACGAGGGTGATGATGATAAAGGTTGTGGGATTGTTAGGGCTACATCTTGTAGACATTCTAGTAGTAGTGATGATAGTAGTGGTAGAGGTCATGGTGGCCAGCCGAGAAATGTTAGAGTTCAGATTGTAGGACTGACACAGCCAGCGGCTACACAGGTTCAAGCTACTACACAAATTTTGTCTACCGGATAGGTTCCTTCATCTTCTCATGTTCCTTCATCTTTGTAGATGTCATCCACACATGTTTTTGCTTCTACTTGTGTGACTAGTTCATAGGTTCCACCCTAGGTGAGGGTGACAAGGTCGAATAGCATAGGGATTCATCCAGGTGCATAGATTGGATCACATATGATTACTCTTCCTCCTCTATCGAGTACAAGGCATATAGTTCCAACTAGTGTATAGGTACCAATGCCTAGGCCTAAAGTTTTACTAGCATAGGGTATAGGTGATGTAGCATTGATTGCACCCCTTCGCAGAGAGAGGGTTTAGTTGTAGACACATATAGTTGTTTTACATGCACAATTGGCTGATAGAGATAGAGTCTTAGATTTTTCATAGAGAGATGTTTCTACTCAGTGTAGCAGAGCATCCTACTATCAGGCCACATATTTTTTAGCAGTACCAGATCCTATTGTGAGAGTTACTCCTTTTCACTAGCAACAACATAGTCAGAGGGTGGCTGACTGAGTAGATCAGATGGTCCTCCCCGAGAAACACCAGGGGATGATATATTTAGTCAATCTTGATTTATTTGAGCTATTATCTACATTTTGATGATGATGTATTGATATATCTATGATCTAGCACCATTTTTTCTCAGTTTTTGGATGTTGTATCTCATGGACATTATTTGATATATGATGAAATTCTCATGTTTTGATCTCATTGATATTTCTTTCTTTATGAGATGATTATGATTATGCTATGGGCACATTATTTGATTTCCTTATGCTATGGATACATTTTATTTTTGATGTTTTTGATGCATAGATATGATGTTAGGTTAATGTTATGGATGCATATGTATGGATTTTATTTCATAGTGAATGAAATACAATGAGGATGCAAATGATGATTCTTTTATTCCAGTGATATCCTTTCACAACGTCTTTTATTCTTTTCCCACTTTTTGGATGTGTGTTATGATATCCTTTCACAACGTCATTTCTTATAAAAGCCATGCAACTCCTAGAATGAAATGCAACTAAAATGCAAATGCAGCTTCCATTTTCATGTCATTCATTTTGTGCTTTTGTTTCATCATTGAGATTTTTGTGAACCCCATTTTAGACACAACCAACACTGATATGCAAGTAATCATGTTAGTATGAATATCACCATTCTTGGATATAAGTACATATAATCATCACTAGTGCTTAAGTGACTATGATAATATGAATATGATTTGTGTAAAATATTTGATTTAGTACAACCACCATGAATAATTTCTTTATTTTGATGATATGAATACTAATTGAGTTAAGTTTTGATATGGAATTTTGACACAAGCATCAAGATATAACAAAGCATGATGTCCTGAGTATCTATTGAATTTAAAAAATACACAGTAAATAAAGAAAATACCATATACCTTCCTCGATGTTCTAGTACAAAGAGTCATGGAATATCTCTAGAAATATGATAATCAACAATTGACAAAGATAGTAACCCAATATAACATAGGTGTTTGTTTTGGTCTCAGAATCAGAGCCTTTCATGTAGCTTTATCTTTTTCATCATAGACCTTGTCAAAAACCAATGTCAATCATAAGCATAAATCAAAAGAAAATATCATGCCCCCTTTCCTCATGTTTCTAGCTCAGTAGAGTATCATTGAAACAATCAAGAGAGGTATGATAAGAAAAAATCTGATAAAGAATAAATATTCATTCAAAGAAAAGTATCCCAACTCCTTCATTGTTTCTCTAGTATGGATACATCATAGAGTTACTTAGAAGTAAGAATTCATGCAAGCATAGGACATGACTGATCATTTCTATACTTGTGTTGCTGATTGATAGATTCAATATGATCATGTTGATAATAGGATGAGTGTTTAGGAAACATTGTTTTTGTTTGTCGATATGAGATGTGACTTGATCACTGATATTGACAAATACCTTTTTTTTTGGTTGTTCAGTTAGAGTGGTGTTGAGAAACACCTTTGATTGATTGATGTGGTATTGAGAAATACCGATGGTGAATTGATTGCCTTGAGGAAGTTTGAGATTGTGTTTGTTCACAAGTAAGATAAGACTGGATTCCAAACCATGGTGAATTGAAAGGAAAGGGATATATAAATCAGCTAGGAATACATTCTTTATTGCGGTGGCTCAAAGGTCTTGAAGCACTTGCTGAAGAGTTATCCAAGATTTGATAGACAGAGTAGAAAGCTGATGAAATGGCACTTGTTTACCACATTTTCACCACTCGTAGGAATTCTATTTTTGCTACCAAGGAACCTATTTACTAGGTTTTCACCAAAGCACAATTTTTTTGTTTTTTCAATTTTTCTGTTCTTTTCTCTTTTTCTCTTTTTTTCCTTGTATTTTTGAGATTTTTTATTTTTTTATGTTGCCCAAGCACCTATTTGCCAGGTTTTCACCAAGACAATCATTTTTTAGATGTTTTTCTACTTTTTAGGATTTTTTAGGACTTTTACCACTATTTTTTAATTTTTCAAAATCTTTTCCCATTTACATAGCTATCAACAATAGCTTAGGCATAGAACGTCTTGAGATGATTGGTGTTGATAGGATCAAGAAGTGTGTCTCCTTCTGTGGTATCTAACTGATAAGCTAAAGATCCAAATACTGTTGTGATTATGAAAGGCCCTAACCACTTAGGTTCAAACTTGTCCTTCTTTTCTCTGTGTTGTTGATTCTTAGTATTTTCACGCAGCACTAGGTCTCTCACTTGGAACTCACAAGGTTTGACCTTCTTATTGTATCCTTTTTCCATTCTCTTTTGATATCCTTGTAAATGTTTTAAGGCATCTTGGTGTCTTTCAACCATCAGTTCTAGATGTTGTAACTGTGAGACCTTGTAGTCCTCATTTTTGATTAATCCTCATAAAGATACTCTTAAGGATGGAAGTTCTACCTCAATTGGAAGAACTTCTTCAACACCATAAACCAAATAATAAGGAGTAGCTCATGTTGGGGTTTTGATACCTGTTTGATAGGCCCACAAAGCTAGATTGATTTGAACATGCCAATCTTTACCAGAATAAATGACAGTTCGGATGAGAATCTTGAGTATGTTCTTGTAACTAGCCTCTGCCTGTCCATTTCCTTGAAGATAATATATAGAGGATAAATGATGAGAGATTTGGAACTTGTTGCAAAGTTCTATCACATCCTTGTTTTTGAACTATTTACCATTATCTGTCACAATTGACGAGGCAAGACCATACTAGCAAATGATGTAGTTGAGGATAAACAATGAGATTTGTTTTCTTGTTTCCGTGATTACGGGTGTAGCCTCAACCCATTTGGTAAAATATTTTGTTGCTGTAATGATAAACTTGTGACCATTACAGGATGATGGGTAAATTTGACCAATAAGATCAAAGACCCACTATTGAAAGGCAAGTGTATGATAAAAGGTAATAATTCCCTTGCTGGTGCATGTATAAGATTGCGATGTATCTGACATTTTTTGCAAGTTTTTGAGAATTTGACTGCGTCTTTCTCCATTATAGACCAATAATATCCAATACGTAAGAGTTTTTTAGCCAAGGTAAGACCATTTGCATGTGATCCACAAATGCCTTCATGGACTTCATGTAAAGCATTGTTAGATTCTTCTAGATCTAAATATCTAAGCAAGGTACTATCGAAACCTCTTTGATACAAATCATTGGTGATGATCACATGTTTGGAAGGTTGACAAATAAGATTGCATTTTTGGTTCTTGGATATACTCTTAGGTAAAATATTGGTTTCAAGATAAGTCTAGATAGGTCCATAATGAGGGGAGTCACAACCTACAAGTTGGAAAACTAGCTTGGAATCAGGACAGTTATAGGAGGGATAAGGTAACTCATCCACTAGGAATCCATATCATGGTTGATTATCAGATAATTCTATGAGAGACATAAGATTAGCCATTGCATCGACCTCTTGATTATTTAATTTGGGAATCTTCTCAAATGTTATGCCTATAAAGTACTGCTTCAAATCATCCACCACTTTCTTATATGGCACAAGCTTATCATCTTTAGTTTGATATTCATCAGTGATTTGATTTATGAAAAGTTGGGAATCACCATAGACATTTAGCATTTTTATCTACCACCCTAGTGTCATCTTCAGTCCATTTACCAATGCCTCATATTTTGCGATATTGCTAGTATACGGGAAAAAAATCTTGTAAGCCTTAGGTATAGTGTATCCTTGAGGTGATATGAATATGAAAAATTGCTTGAGAGCCATGTTGTGTGAATGATCCATCAAAATACATCTTCCAGGTATGCTCTGTAATCATGAGGATTGATTCATTTGGAAAATCAATAGTCAAAGAGATATCCCCTGATAGTGGTGCAATGGAAAGTTGATCTGTAATAAATTGTCCTTTAATATCTTTTCATTCAACATATTCGATATCAAACTTGCTTAGTGTTATTACCAACTTAGACAATCTACCAGTTAAGGTTTATTTGTTTAAAAGATATTTCAGTGGGTCAGTCTTAGCCACCAACTTGATCGAATATGCCATCATATAATGCCAAAATTTTTGAGATGCATATACTACTGCTAGCACTTCTTTTTCAATTGGTGTGTAATTAAGCTCATACCACACCAACATTATTATAATGTAATAGATTGCACATTCTTTTCTAGTTTCATCTTGTTGCGCCAATAGTGCCCCCAGTGAGGTATTATTTGTTGAAACATACAATAGCAATGGTTTTCTTGTGATCGAAGCCATCAGGATAGGTGGATTTACCAAATACTACTTCAGTTGATTAAATGATGTTTCACATGCTTCATCCCACTTATGGGTAATGCCTTTGTGCATAATCTTAGTGAATGGTTGAGCTTTATCAGCTAATTGAGTAATGAACCACCAGATTGATTGTAGTTTTCCTTGTAATGATCGCACCTGAGTGATGTTTTTAGGTGAAGGCATCTCAATGATAGCTTTGACCTTTTCTGGATCAACTTTGATTCCTTTAGCCAAATCTATGTACACTACCATTTTTCCTGAGGTGACTCCAAATGCACACTTTTTTGGGTTCAAGCATAGTTTGAATTGCTTCGTCCTGTCTAAGATTTTTGCTAAATCCTGTAGATGATATTCACGATGATGATATTTTCCTAAAGTGTCATCCACATAATCCTCCATATTTTTATGCATCATATCATGGAATATTGTTATCATTTCTCTTTGATATGTTGCTCCTGCATTTTTTAGTCCAAATGGCATGAAATTCCAATAAAAGTTTCCCCATGGACAAGTAAAAGTTGTTATATCTTGATCTTGTGGATAAATTTTTATCTTATTGTATCCTGATAATCCATCCATTAAGAACAACATCTCATACCCTACTATAAGATCTATGATCACATATATGCTTGGCAACAAAAATTCATCTTTTGGACATGCTTTATTGACATCTCAAAAATTAGTACACACCCTGATGAATTTGTCATGTCTTGATACTTGAACAATATTAGATATACATTCTGCATATGCAATAGCTCTTATAAATCCCCCTTTTTATAGTTTTTCTAGTTCCACTTTCACCAAAAGAGCAATGTGTGGATGCATCTTTCTTAGTTTCTTCTTGACAGGTTTTATTCTAGGAGCCATAGATAAATGATGCATAATTAAATTAGGATCGAACCCCAGCATGTTGGAATAAGACCATGTGAATTTAATCTTCTTTTCTTTGAAAAAATATGTAAAAGCTTCCTTTTCTTCCTCATATAAATATTGAGCAATGTGTATGAATTGTGATTTCTCCTTTGTACCAAGATTAATTAGTTGAGTAGGTTCAATGAGCACTGCAGACCATTCCTGAGAGTGATTAGGAAGAATATCAAGTTTCCCATCCTCTAGCACTTCAATGAGGTTTTCACTATCAGATGCATCCTTTATTTTTCCTTTTTCATGATCTGAGACTGTCACATAATGGTTTTCACCCTCAAATCTTTGATTAATTTTTTATTTATTTTTGTGACTCAGAAACTTGATATCCTCCCTAGCATTAGAATTCCTAGTGGAATATGTTACAGGTTCTATTGCATTGACATAACAATCTATAGCATGGTCATTAGGAAACACAGGTATATCCATGGTTTCAGACAAGGTTCGATCAATTAGGTCAGGATACACAAGTTGAAGAGCATTGTTTGGGTTGGTTTTGCCTATTTCAAGATGTAGGATTGAGTTGTGATCATCGCATTCAAATGGATCGACAAGGTCTATCATAGTATCTTCTAAAATAATGTTTAGACCAAGAATCTCCTCACTATTCTCACTCAAGTCATCATCAATATTATAGGAATCTAATTCGAATGGTCGGATACCTAATCTTTGTCCCTCTTCATGTGTTGCTCTACTAAGATATGAATTCACTAGGATGTGTTGAAACTCTTTAGAATCTATCAATAGCCCTATATTGGCATCAATGATGCTAGGTCTCACGATATCTTGTGATTATGTAGCCATGTTAGGATGAGTAACAACATTGTAACTTTCCCCTCTCTCAATCTAAGGTGCATATTGATGAATCACATCTATCTCTATATCCATAGTTTCATCAGAGAATAATTCCCATTCATATTCATTAGAATATATTTCCATTGACTGGCCAAGGTATAGAACATGAATAGGTGTTAACCTTTCTCCCTAGTTGGGATGGCGGTTTTCTTGTGCACTAGTATCCTCATTAGAATGATGTTCTTAAAATTTAGTTTGAATACCATCAAGGTTTAGATTCTCTAATAATGGCATGTTTGTATCTTCACCCTCTATTGTTTCTTGAGTTCCCAAAAATAAAGGAACATAGTGTTCACCTTGATAATGAGGGTTGTCATCATGAATATGAAATAATCGCTCATATGACTGATGTGTGAGTTCAACTTCTAGTTCTGACTCCTCTATTTCTTCATCAAATATTGGTCCATCTCAAATGAGAGGTATTTTTAATTCTTCACAATACCCTATACCTATTTTTTTCTTTGGGATCCCTAAATTATGTCAAGATTGGCTCAACAAGACCCTCCCTATTATTTCCTAGGGGTCCTTGTCCTTGATATCCCATTTTTTGCATGATATGTAGACCTCGTCCATACTGTTGAGTTGCGATTTGAATGTGTTTGACATCATGATGATATTCATATTTGTCTTTGTATAACCAACTTAACACCTCAACATCCTCTTTTTCTTCTGCCACTGATTTTCCTTTCACAAAGGTTCCATTGTACATTGTTTGTGATTTAGGTGCTACTAACACTGTAGAGGATGATGGTCTCCCTTGTGATCCTAGTCATTAAGGTAATTTTGTTACAGAGAGTAATTGATCAATCTTGTATTCCGACATTCCATTATCATGTAGTTTCAATTTCTTTTCAAAGTCTCACAGCAATGTGGAGTTTGAACTTTCTGAGGAATGTTCTTTAGTAGCTTCTCTGTTATGTGGAACCATTCTTTCATTTGATTAACACATATTCTTACAAGAATGGAAGTAACTTGTGTCAGCTAGAATAGTGATCTCTTCTCCATTATATGGAAATTTTAAGCATTGATGAAAACTAGATGGGACAACTTGCATTTCATGTATCCAAGGCCTTCCCAAAAGAATATTGTAAGATAGATTAAGGTAAAGCACCTGGAACACCAAATTTTTTTTCCATAGGTTCCACTCCGATTGGAAACATGACTATCCCTTTGGATTATCTTTCTTCATTATCATATACTTTTATGGTTATCCTCTTCTTAGGATCGATATCATCATCTGAGAATCCTAATTTCTTGATCAAATCTAGAGTGCAAATGTTGAGACCTACTCCTCCGTCTATCAAAAGTTATTTTTTTTATGTCTTTGAATGAGTACTTCTATATGCAGTGGCATATTATGAGGGTGACTCAAGGAATTTTCATCCTCTTCATAAAAGGATAAATAGTGAGGTGTAGTCAAGTGTCCAACCATGGTTTTGAATTTATCTATGTCCAAATTGTTAGGAACATTTGTTTCAACCAAGGTTTTTTTCCAAAATCTCTTTATGTGATGGAGAGAGTTTGAGTAGTTCAAGAATTGAAATTTGTGTAGGATTTCTTTGCATTGATCATCCAAACTATAATTAGATGAGAGAGATGATGAATTTTGTTTGGTTGTTATGGGTTTTGATGATGTAGGAATTTTTTAAGAATCTCATTTTAGGACCACTTTGGCTTGTCCTCTTGTTACTGCATTAGAAGCTTTAGCCTTTTTCTTTTCCTTGATGATGATCACATTGACCCTTTGATATGATTCCTCTAACATGTTGATGGTATTTTCATGAGAATACATGTAGTTCACCTGATTAACCTTCACATTGGATGATTCTCCTTTCTCATAGTTAGGAAAAGGTGATTTAAAAGTTTTTTGATTTTCATTTGTTTTGTGACCATCCATTGTAATGACTTTTCTACCAATCAAGTCTTGTAACAAGTGTTTTAGTTTCATGCACTCATTCATTCTATGCCCTTTGTTTTGATGGTACTCACAATAATGTGCATCATTCCACCATTTAGGCTTAACTAGTGGTTCATATGGTCTTTATTCTACTAGTGTGATAACCTTGTAAGAGACAACGTTTCATAATGCTAATTCCAAAGACTCTCCAAGAGGTGTAAATACCCATTTAGGAGTATACACAAAAGGCGGTTTTTTCTGATTGTTGTCCTGATTAACCCATACATTAGATGCAATAGTGGGATTCTTAGGAGGAGTAGTAGTAGATAGATTAAATGTAGGTTTCTTTGATTTTACATTGTGAGCATCTACTACTCCATCATTGACAACATTCTAATTCTTGTTCCAAAACTTTGATTTGTCTTGGTTGCCATTGTTGTCCGGATTGAAATAACCTTTAGTTTCTTTGTAGATTTTAGGTTCAGCTTTCCTTACCAAGGTATCTTCAATTTTAATTCCCATCTCAATAATTTTGTCAAATTTTGGATTGCATTTTAGTTCGATATAATGATTCAATTCTGTGACCAAGTTCACAAAAATGTCCATCTTTTCTATTTCTGGAATTAATTGAGGATAACGTGCAAAAATTCTTCTCCACCTTTGTAGAAAGGATATAAAAGGTTCACCAACTTATTGTTTGGTGTTGCACAAGTTAATCATAGTAATAAGATGTTGAATTTTGTATGAGTAATGTTTCATGAACCATTCCACAAGTTATTCAAAGGTTTTGAATCCATGCGGTAATTTAGAGAACCATTATGTTTCTTGTCCACTCAAACTGTGAGGAAATAATCTCATGATATATGTTTGTTTTTGGATGAAATCCATGCTTAGGGTATAGAAATCATGTATGTGATCTTGAGGGTCTATGAATCCTGTATATTTTTCATATTTAGGTATGTCCACATTGGGTGGAAATGACGGCATGTGCCGACTTTGATCAAAAGGAATAGGACAAAATGCACTCATGGAGTATTTCTTTGGTATGGTGTCCTTTTATTTCTTCATGTCATGAAGTTGAGTTTGAAAAGCTTCTACCTGTTTTATAAGGATGTTCGTAGGATTTTCCTCTTCTTGTATCTTGAGTTGTTCCATATCAAAATCTTGAGGTAGTTTTATACCTGTTGAAGCTAGATGCATGAAGTATTTTTCTTTATCATCCATTAAGATCTTGTCCATGATCTTTTGAAACCTTGCATCTTGTTGGAATTTTTGGAAATACTCATCAATTATCTCTTTGTCATTTCTATTGGCATGATTGGCCCATTCATTCTCAATTCCAGCCATGTTGTTATTGTTGTTGTTGGTATCATTGTTGTTGTTAGTCTCAGTTTCTGAATCACTAGCTCTAGGAGCCGAAAAAGGATCTTGCTCTTGTTCTTGTTGTTCTTTAGGTACAATGTGTATCCAAGGATAGTTTGTAGTGTCTATGTGTTGAATATGACAACTTATTATCCAAACCATGTAGGATTATATGATACTTGATTTGCAAAGAATAGTAACGCATCACCTATAGTTTCAATGTTTGATATACTAGCTTTACAATTATTCAAAGTTTGGTGAAAAGTTGTTGATGTAATTTTGATAATGTTTGAGATATTGACGAAGGTTAGATAGACCTTTATAGTGATCTCTAAAAACAAAGAGGGTTGACATGACCAATTTGAAAGTAGTGTTAATTGATTGAAACCAAGAGTAAATAGTTTGATCTCCTAGGAATCAAGATTTGATTTTGAGTACTTGTCATGTTTGGAATAGAAATAGATGTTTTAGAATCTTCACTATTGAAGTGATTTTGATGTGAATAGCACAAAATGACGTTTCCTTAAACCAACAAGAATACAAGCACTAAGGACTCATGTTTTTAAGCAAAGTTTTTGAATTATTTTGTGAGAACTTGTGTTCAAAGGATTCAACCACGGTGGGCACCAAAATGTGATGTGTAAATTTGTACATGTAAGTATATTGCACACCAAACACTCAATAACTCATTATATCAAGGGTTAGTAAGATTGAATCAATGAAATCAACATAAAACCTCATGAAACCAAATTATTGCTTCCTAGACATGAAGATTGTAATATAATTTGAAGTTTTCTCTCAGATTAAGCACATTAGATCATACAGTTGACAATCATGAAATGGAATATTAAAGATAAAATGCCTAAAATTCTCAAGAATGTGTTCAATTATGCATTATTTAGATCAAATTCTACAAATTGAACTAGATTATCTTTCTAAAAGATGACTAGATTAGCTAGAATGAAATTGACATTATTTATATGCTTAAGTTCTCTATACTCCTATATCAAATGAGCTTAGAAAGGCTTCATTATATAGAGATTTCTTGGAGGGAAAAGGCTTCAAATTTGAATTTGAATTTGATGATTGAGATGCATCCATGATGGATGGTTGAGATGCAAGTTTGCTTGATCCATGTGATCACCTCTAATTGGTTAGAGGTTTGACTTTTGAGGCATGTTGAAGGAATATTAATAACTTGAATTAATTAATTCCTTTTAATTAATTTCCTTAGCCATGTATTTAATATTTTTATTTGATTTAATTCCTCCAAGGTTAATTGAAGAATTAATGAATTTTGATGAATCCCTCTTGGTGAGTGATCTTGGATTATTGATTTTTGATGAATTATATACTTAAACTGATCTAGTTTAATTATATACTTGTGATTAAATTTAAATTGGTAGTCTTGATTAGGACCTGGTGGACTTGATTTCAGATTAGGGCTTATGAGTTTATCAGACCATTTTCAAGTGATTACAAGATCATTTGAACAATGCTAGAATCTCTCTCAGGATTTTGATAGACATGAGAATTCCATAAATACTGCCAGGAAAAACATTGTTTGGAAGGCCCCACATCTATACAGGAAAAAAAAAATTGATGGCGCTACCAATCTTGTTATGGAGGTTGTAATCACCTAAAAATGGTCACCTAAACCCTAGACCCCCAATCTCAGCAATTAATCAAGAAACCCTAATCTTGATTATTCTAAGTCCTAAATCAAATAGGCAATTATCAAATTCAAACTGATCTGACCTAAACCCTAGGTCCCAATCAATCATCATACTTGATTAATTAATTAATTCCTAAAATCACATTACATTGGCAAATAAACATTATGTTAATTATTTAATTGATATTATGATATATTAATTAAATAAAAATTACAAAATTGTCAATTAAATAAAAAAGGAATTAAATTAATTATAAAATCATAAATGTACATTCAAAATCAATTTAATTATTAAAAATGCATATGACATCATCAAATCTAGTTAACTGATTTATCAAAATGGAAACAATCCAGTTCCACTCAGTTAACTGATTCTCTACTATTTATCATTTTAGAAACATTTCAGTTAACTGTGAATTGATTTTGGAAGTTTCTGAAATAACTGATCAGTTAGTTCAGTCAACTGACTCTCTCGACCAATCAAATCACTTGCACATGGATTGTGCTTCTTCAATCAAATCTGAGCCACTCTTTTTGTTCAATCTCGACCATCGATTCGAGAGAGATTTCTATAAAAGAGAAACTCTTTTCCTTCATAAAGGATCCTAATTTTTGCTTAATGTTATGATGCTGCATTTTTGTTCTTAGCTTTCTTGCATTCATAGCATTTATTTAATATTAATGTTTATTTTATTCAAGCATGCAAATCTTAATTTAGAGCACACTTTCAATTTGGGTTTAAAATTGAATATCTCACATTTCAATTGGTGTTCTAAAAGTGAATCATAACTAGCTTGGATTGAAAACAAAGTTGCATAATCATTTAGATTAATCAATAGTGTACTTTCAGCATATAGATTAAATCCTTTGCTTAGGTCTTCGGTGTGGTCACTGAGCTTGCAATGATATGAGAGCAAGCTCATACTCCTGCCTTCTAGAAGGCAACAGGTCGATTCTTTCAGACATGCAGGGTGAATGAATCAATATTCATTCCTATATGCAGCTGAAGAGCAATGACTATGTTGAAGTGTATGGCTAAATTAGAGGCCTACATTTAGCACGCACATATCTAGCGCCCACCGTGGGGCAAAATATTCAAATTTGTTTGTTGTTTTGATGTTGCATGCAGGTTTTCAATGATTTGATCATATCTCATAAATGGCTTGGAATCTATTTATGAATTGTTTTTTTCAGGTTGGGGATGGTATCAGGAGCCTACAGTCCGAAAATCAGATTTTTATGGTTAATTTTGTGTGATTTATAATATTTTTATGATTTTTCATAAAAAATTAATTTTGGGCGTAAATTTGTGAATTTCTCTAAAAACTTTACATTTCTGGAAAGCTCTTCCAATTCTAAATGGGGTCTATTCTCTAAGGTTTTAATTTTCATGACATATAATGACCAAAATAAATACATCTTTGAAATCTGGTCTATTTTGAAAAATAGGGTCCCTAGGGCACAAATTAAAGAATTTTTTAAAAATTCTTACTTTTCTAAAAATCTCTTCAAATTCTAAATGGGGTCTGTTCTCTGAGTTTTTTATTTTCATGAAATATAATGACCAAAATAAATACATCTTTGAAATCTGATCTATTTTGAAAAATAGGGTCCCTAGGGCACAAATGAAGGAATTTTTTGAAAATTCTTACTTTTTTAGAAAGATCACTAATTTTTAAGAGGGGTTATTTCTTTCCATTTCTATTTTTCTAGTCTAAAGATATATCTAAAAATTGCATCTTTATGACTAGGTAAAAAGCATTAAAAAAAAAATCAAGGTGCACTTTTTCTAATTTCA
>MU224882.1:3482816-3494586 GCA_018584345.1 Thuja plicata | reverse complement strand
TGCATTTCAGTGTTCCTGTCACCTCTCCATGTTCAGCATTATGGGGGGTTCACCTGTTGGTTCTATTGCTTCCTGGTTTGATTGATCAGCTCTTCAGACATTGTCTTCTCTACCTGGTCATGCACTTTAGTGGGGTTTCTAGCAGTCTCTTCTGATAGAGTTTACAGCTACATGCTTCAGAGATGCTTCTTGCTCTTTCTTGTTCCTTTCTCTGGGACATCTTTTCCCTAGATTGAAGGCTTAGTCTCTTTCATCTAGTTCATTTCTTGTTTTTGGGTACCTGATCAGGCCTTGTTGCCGGGACCCATCTTTCTTTCTTTCTGTAGTAGTTTCCTAGGTTTTGTTTCTCCCTAAGCTTATCTTAAGGGGGGGTGTTACAGTAATAGTCTATCGGGTATTTAATTAAATCATTATGATCTAATTACTAACTCACCTATTCACTCTAGTTTGCTTTAGCTAACCTTAGGGTTTCCCTTTTAGGGTTTCATGATTCCTTTTATAAGGATTCACTTCTTAGTTTTCATTACAGAGTTTTCACATCACATTGTAATTTATAGAAACATATTGTTAATATATTGTTTTCTGTTGCATACGATGTCTCTAGCTTTTTGGCCGCCATAGTTCTTCTGCCTTCTATCTTCTGTCTTTTCTTCTTCCATGTGAAAGGTTTGCATGCAGGTGTTCTTGGGAGGATTTGTGTTTATCAAATCCAACAATGGTTTCCTTTACCTAGGATGGATGACATAATGGATTTCTTGAGTGGAGCTTAGTATTTCACAAAGATTGATTTGAAGAGTGGTTATCATCATATTAGAATAACATAAGGCAATGAATGGAAGACTTCCTTTAAGACTAAAGAAGGTTTTTATGAGTGGTTAGTAATGTTTTTTGGTTTATCTAATGCACCAAGTACTTTCATGAGGTTGATGAATGCACTGTTGAAGGATTTTTGAGTAAGTTTATCATAGTTTATTTGGATGAAATTCTATTTTCAGTAACACAAAAGATAAAAAAATTGTTGTATGTAATGAAAGCATTGCAAAGGTTAAGAGAGGAGAAGATACTAATAAATTTGAAGAAGTGTACTTTTATGAAGAATGAGCTTGTATACCTTGGATTTGTGATTTCTACTAAAGGTTTGAAGATGGATCTTGAGAAGGTTAGAAAAATTGTTGAGTGGTCTGAAACTGAAAGTATTAGTGAGGTAATATCACTTCATGGCTTGGAAATTTTTTATAGGAATTTCACTAGGAATTTCAGTTCTATTTCCAATGCTACGACTAAGACAATGAAGGGAGATGAGAAGGAATTAAAATAGACACATGGAGCACAAAGAAGATTTGATTTTTTTTTAAAAAGGTAACTGAACAACCTATGTTAGCACTACCATATTTTGATAAGGTATTTCAAGTAGACTGTGATGCTAGTGGAAGTGCAATCAAAGCATTACTGAGTCAAGCAAGTAGACTGGTTTCTTACTTTAGTGAAAATTTGAATGATGCAAGGCGAAAGTATTTTGTTTATGATTAGGAATTTTATTTTTTGTTTAGGAATTGAAGAAGTGGAGACATTACTTATTGCCTAAGGAGTTTGTATTGTATGCTGATCAACAAGCTTTATAGTATTTGCATAATCAGAGTAAGTTGATTCAAAGACATATGAGATGGGTTGAATTCTTACAGAGTTACTCATTTGTGTTGAAACATAGGAGTGGTAAGTCTAATAAATTTGTTGATTCATTGAGTAAAAGAAGGAAGCTAATGACAAAAATGAAGGTGACAACACCAAGATTGAATTTGATGAATTGAAATTTTTTTTTAAGGATGATCTATATTTTGCTGAAGCTTAGAAAGATTTTCAAGAACCTTTGGTTACCCATAGGATTTCTTTGTTGGATTATTTCATTTAGGATGGAGTGTTGTTCAAAGGAGTTCAGTTGTGTATCCAATAAGATCTATGAGGGAAATTTTGATTAAGGAGAAGAAGTGTGGAGGATTTGTTGAACACTTTGGGATTGACAAGACATTGGAAGTTATCAAGGAGCATTATTATTGGCTACAAATTCATAAAGATGTTAGGAATTTAATTTAGAAGTGCATGATTTGTCAATTTTCTAAAGGAAATAGCTAGAATAATGGATTGTATACACCATTGACTATACCAGTGAAGCTTTGAGAGGAGATTAGCATGGATTTTGTACTTGGTTTTCAAGAAACTCAGAGGGGTAAGGGTTTAGTATTTGTGGTGGCTAATAGGTTTTCAAAGATGGATCATTTCATTCCTTGTAAGAAGACATCAGATGTAGTGCATATAGCTGATCAATTTTTCAAGGACATTGCAAGATTGCATGGGTTGCCTAGCAACATTGTTTCAGATAGGATACCAAGTTTCTTGGTTTTTTTTTTAGGACGCTTTGGAGGAAGCTAAATACTAAATTGAAGTTTAGTTTTACATTTCACCCATAGAATGATGGACAGACTAAAGTGTTTAATAGGAGTTTGGGTAATCTATTGAGATACTTGGTTGGTGAGAAGGTGGGTAATTGGGATTTGGTTTTGGCACAAGATGAATTTTATTATAATAATTTAGTGAATAGGAGAACTGGGAGAACATCTTTTGAGATTGTTTATGGTTTACATCCTAAAGGAGTAACAAAATTGAGGGATAAGTGTTGAAGAAAAGAAGAGTGTTGAAGAAGAATAGTTTTCTGATCATATGAAGGATTTTCATGATAGAGTTAAAGAACATTTGGAAGGCGTGAATGATAAGTATAAAGAGAGAGATGATATGAAGAGGAAACATAAGGAGTTTGAATTTGGTGATGGGGATTTGGTTTTGGCACAATTTGAATTTGCTTATAATAATTTAGTGAATAGGATTACTGGGAGAACATCTTTTGAGATTTTTTATGGTTTACATCCTAAAGGAGTACATAATTGAGGGATATTAGTGTTGAAGAAAAGAGGAGTGTTGAAGAGGAATATTTTTAAGATAATATGAAGGATTTGCATGATAGAGTTAAAGAACATTTGGAAGGCATGAATGATAAGTATAAGGAGATAGCTAGTAGGAAGAGGAAACATAAGGAGTTTTAAGTTGTTGATGAAGTGATGGTTTTCTTGAGAAAAGGTAGGTTTCCAGTTGGTACCTATAGTAATTTGAAGATGAAGAAGTTTGGACCTTGTAGGATTCTGAGAAGTTTGGTTCAGGGAATGCTTATGAAGTTGAGTTACTATAGGACATTTACATATAAATTATATTCAACATAGCAGACTTATATGAATATCATGAACTAGATATTAGTGGGGGAGATGGATCAGAGAGTGAATTATAGTATCCTAAGAAGAAGAAGGAGGAGGTTGCATAGATTTTGGATACCAGAATTAGTCAAAGCACTAGGGGAAAATAGTATGAGCAATATCTTGTTAAGTGGAAGAGAAGACCTGTTGAGGATTAATAATGCATTTATTAGGTGGATTTAAACCAATTGGGTTTTCCTTCATCTTAACAAAGTGAGAGGCTCACTTTTTAAATAACCCAGGGTGTTTGTGTTATACACTAAATTTTACACCCTATTCAAGCTCTCGTAGTCTTGATAATCTAGTATAACATGGGAATCACTTCTAGGTTGTGGGACCTTTGCTAAATTGAAGTGAAGCCTTCAGGTTCTAGGTCAATTCCTCTTGGATAATCACCTAATCTTCTCTTTTGACATGAAAAGAAAAATTGGAAGAGAAAGTGATAGAAGGAATGGTTGAAAGGAAATAAATGGAAATAAAATTATCCTAATAGGTGATACACCAAAGGTAATATGAAACATGAAATAATAACCATACTAGCATGAAGATTCTTGGATCTAATATAACATAATATTTTTGAATAGGCTTGCATAAGTATTTCTTAGAGAGGTCTGAAATAGAAAGAGGTTATTCAAGGAAAGAGAAGATTTTACAAACAATAGATTTCCTAAGGAAATAGACACAGGCTGTGACTTGCAAGCAAACATTCACTCCAGTAAATAGGCATAGGAATGAGACAAAGTAACCAGGGATGAACAAAATCCATAGGATTACCTTAATCAGATCACACAAAGTAGTACACAAAGATGCTAAAAGAAAGAAAGGCTCAGTAACTCCAATATTTCTCTAATAAAAGTCACTATATCATATTTTAGTAAGAGAAATACAAATAAGAGAAAGTTAGAGGAAAGAAAAGATGTCTTAGAAACATTAACATAATCTAGAAGTCATTGAAAGATTACAATAAGGTGAAAACCTGAGGGCAGAAAAAAATGCCACAAAAAATCTTACACCAGCTGGAAAACTCTAATCTCTAAAAGCTCTCAAAAACTTATATAAATGTTCCTCTAGCATGCAGGCTTAGGAGTCAATCCAATTCTTAGAAATTAAGGTTACAATAGATTTGCATAAAAATTTCAAAAAACCCTAGAAATGTCAAGTCCTCTCATTAATGTACCATAGAAATATCTGAGTTAATCAGATACAGACTTGAATATCTTTCCCATCGCCATAATTGTGATTTTGAGAAGTCGGCTCAACCCATTCCTCTATCTGTATCTTAAAATACCATGCCACCACTTTGAACCCTGAGAGAAGATCTTTTGAATATTTGAATATTTAAATGTTAATGGTCACAGGTGGTGCATGTACTTATATTAATGGCTGACAAAATACTTGATCTCTTGTTTGAAACACAACTATCCATCTTTGTCCCTAGCTCTCATTCCTGACTCATCTTTAACTCTGGATTACTAAATCTTTCATGTCGCTGAGTCACTGAATCATTCCATTAACTCTGAGTTTATAATGAGGTTTCACGATGACCACATGATCAAAACTAAGATCTACGATCTGATCTTAATCTCTAAACCATAGGAGAATATTCCTTTTCCTTATGAGACTAGGCAACCACCATGGGATCAAAACACACTTAACGGTGCTGATTAAATCATCAGCAAACTCTGATCTTTACTTCACTTAACCTTCTTGATCATGGTTTATTTAGAGACCTAGCGACTGAGCACTCTTGAAGTCTCTGATCATTCTTTTTAATCATGGTTCCATCACGAGACTCAGCGACCACCACAAGATCATCTTTGCATCGACAACTTACGTGAAATATCTTATCTTTGTTGACCTTTTCACTTCTTTGGAGACTTAGCAATGACCACAAGAGCTGAAGGCAATTGATGATGTTAGGGTTTTTTCTTGTTGGTGCTTCAATAGATGCTTGAATACATAATTAAATCTATGAATCCCAATATTTGAAAATAATGACTCAAGCAAGAGAAAACTCTAATTGATGAGGGTTTATGATAATTTTGGGGAAACAATTATCACCTCCTTCTTTTTAGGTTCCACAACACCCAGGCAGGTATTACCTATATAAGATTTTTGTCTTATAATATTAGTAGATGTAGATATTGATTTGTTTCTTGTTTACTGTATTACCTTATAAATTACTCTGCATAAAACTGTGAACAACTTAACATAGATTTTAACCATGAAAACTATTAAAATGACAACGAAAAATAGTAGAGTTTTAAGGACATTCATCCTTCTTCCTTTTATAGTTCTCAGAACTTACGAAGGGAAACCTATTTTAATCCTCTCTTGAAGGGATTAGTAGAAGAAATTGTATATCTTGATACAATTACTTGAATTTATATGTTTTGATTATAAATGTGAAAGATTTGTGTATTTTAAATTGTGATAAACTACTTGACAGATTCTAGACTAGTACCTATCCTTGGGCTATAGAGTCAAATATGTAAATCCACAGAAAAAGTAAATAAATATACTATAGATTTCCTTACAGCCTATATGAAACTTGAGCAAGATGCCTTACAAATCACCCTATCACTCCAATACTGCTGTATCAACTCCTAAAATAATATTATACTCTTTGAAACTACTCACAAAACTTAGTTCTTCACTTGAAAGAAACTTGTAAGTAATTAGAAAGCTACCTTATAACCAATATGTTTAAAATGACTTACAAATTAAACATAAAAGAGAATACACAGTAAGTAAATAGAAAACAACAATATAGAAAATAAGTTGCACTGTATTTTATTTATATTCCTGCTTCATACATATAGAGGCTAAAAGCTCAAAAACTTAGACAAAATTCTATAGTCTAGCTTATAATTATATTTCATCACACTTCAAAATGTTACAATTTGATCTATTTATAGGTTCAAACCATCTTGGAATCCTTAAGATAAGGATGCATCAAGCTTTGGGTGGTTTAAGAAACCTAACCTAAAAATCATAGTAAAAGACAAAAAACAAGAAAACACCAAGTGGTGGGAGGACAAAATTGAAGACTAAAATCTGATTTGTACTTTGTCCTTTAGTGAATGTCGACACCTTCATTCTTCATCTATGACATCTAAGTCAACTGTGATAGGCTTCTTTTTCTTTGGATTTTTCTTGATGTCCCATGTTGTCACATCTTCTTCTTTAGGCCGCTCAAAATTCTAGATATTTTCTAGTTGAGTCTTCTGCATTTCCCACCTAGCATCTGTTATGCCTTTAACATCTGTAATGAACTTATTGTAGTCTGTTTCTACCTTTATTGCCTCATCCAAAATTTTATTGAAGCTTTCCATATCTAGATCTCCCTGAACAAATACATAAATCTCCTTATTGGAAAGAACGTCATCAAACTTTCATCCCCATAACCCTAAAGGTTTGATTTGATCATCCTCGGTTCTAATAGGAGGTATAAACCTACTATAACTTATCCCAAAAATATTTAAATTTGCATCAATTTTATTGGCTTTTCCTTTGAAGAAGGATAAATTAGCCCCAAACTGTTCTATTTCTATACCAACCATAGTCACTATTTCTAGCAAATCTGATCTTAGTGGTTGTACTGATGCTAATCTCTCAAAAAGTGATGTTCTTCCAGACCAAGTTGCATAGTAGGGATTCAAAATTTTCAAAGAGTTTGTCACCTCTTCTTGTAGGCCTGGAAACCTACCATAAGCCCCATATAGCACATCAATCTTATATTTGATGGTGACAATTCTATGCTGCAAAATTGAAGCTAATGCTTCCAAAACCACATTATTAGGCTCTGTAACCCCTAGCCCTATTTCAACAGGTATCTCCCCTGTATCCTCTATTTAGATTTCAACATCCACCATCTCTTTAGGCTCAACAGGGGTTGGTTCTGTCACTTCTATCAATTGCCTAGTGAGCTCATCTATGAGTTTCTGTTGTTCTTTGCTTTTCACTAGTGCTAGCTCCCTATCTTTGGTAATATCACTAGTATCACTAGCAAGCTTCTGTAATTTATCTGATAATTGGGTTGTCTTAGCCTCATTTAGCTGAGAAAAATGGGTTAATACTTGGGATATCTCTAAGTCCCCTATATTTTGGAGGGTCCATATAATCTTATTTCCCTCCTTCTCTTGGATATTCAAAATGAATGGCTTTTGATTTTTAGGAGCTAAGCTCCACATTGCAAGTGCCTAAGATTTAGGGTTATACCCAAACCCTCTGATCATATCTCCAACCCGAGTCTCTGATGAACATTTTACATTAGATTGTCTCCTTATCTAGTCTATTATGAATGCTAAAGATAAATCTCAGCCTTCCACAAATAGAATCCCACTGGATTTGACTAATTGTCTTTCCTACTCTAGTGTAATCTCCTCAAATTTAGGATTATAATCCTGTAATGTTTGAAAGGATTCTTGGGTAACTGGATCACCACCTTCTAGTCGCAACTATTTTACAACTTGTAGTTTCTTATTCCAAATGAGGAAATCTTTGAATCCTATTGTCTTTATAAAGTTTTCATCCTTGAGGAATTCCTCTTGATGCAACAACCTCTCATCTATACATGACCTCAGAGGTAACTCTTCCTCTTCTTTTGTATCCTTTTGGATTTTCTTTCCTGCCCTGATCTATTTTCTCAATAAATTGTCATAGGACCTGTTTCCTCTTATCAGAGTGCTAACTCTGTCTATCTTCTTCTTCTTAGAAGGTTCCCCTATTTCTATTTTTGTCTCTTTGGTGGGGGATCATTTGTCACTTCCTTCTCTAGGAACTCTGTGAAGTCAATGATGTCTTCCCCTTCTACTACCCACTGTAATGGAACTGCTTGATAATATGGATGAGTAGTAGGTGAAGGATAGCCCTCATCACTGGCATCATCATATTCTGATTCTGAATTCTCTTTGTGACCCTTTTCTAGTACCACTAGTGCTTCCTCTAACTAATTAGACAAAAGAGCATGGGTTTCAATCATTGCATCTAGCCTTTTCAAATAAGGCATGTCAGGGTAGAAACCTCCAAACTTATTTCCTTTTCTCCTAACCTACCTTTCTAGGTCCATAATTTCATTGAAATTAATTTCTTTCATGTCCACCTCCTCATCCTCCAAGATGTTTCTTATTAAATCCTCCTCCATAAACTCTTCATGCACCTTTTTGTAGGGTATGGTGGGTGTGAGAAATTTCCTTTCACTTATGATAAAACCCTCTGTATCAACATGCCTATGTAGGACCACATTCATTCTATAATGATTCATTGAGGCATTTACAGGGTCTACAAACCTCTTTCCAATAGTAAAATTATAGATCTTAAACTGTCTAGGAGTAAAAGTACCCTTCCTATGTGGGACTAAGTTCTCCCTATTAACCAGAATTAGTTGCCTTATAAAATCCATTATAGCTATCCTTGGTGGTACATAAAATGGAAAAATGTGTGGAGGGTGGGAGCAACCATAAACCCTCATTATTGTGAAGTTCTTTTCATAATAAAAATCACCCTAGTTATGGTCTCCTGGCTATTTGTCAAGGTATTGACATGGCCTCAACAAATGTATTACCTTGATAGGTAGCCTAGTTTTGTCCACACCTAAATATTTAAGAATTGGATAGACTATCCAATTCTCAAAGGCACAAAACTCCTTTTCTTTGAAAGTGTAGTTCCGTACTCTGAACCAAAACTGAACAGGGTTGGGTTGATTGTGATGAAATCATTGTAGCTATAGGAACTTGCAATTCATTACTGAGAAATTGTAGTACAAGATTAAATGCATGAGGATTGAATAATGCATAAACCTTGGATGATCCTTCTTATTATGTATGTCTATAAACCCTTGAAGCATCTGGTCTATGATATAATGGATGTAATCATAATTGGAAGTGGTATGGAAGCTCTGCATGTCCAATACCATCATCAAAACATCTGAAATGATTCTTTCTTCCTGAGCATCCTTCCCAAGAACTCTGCATAATGCATATGCTATGTATTTGATATAAAATTTCATATCTTTATAAAAATATGGGGTTGTTTCTAACATGGGCATTATATAGGCTTTCATTTTCTTAGGGACATGATGATCCCTGATCTCTTTAGCAGCAATGCCAGATTCTCTAGTATATCTATCTTCTAGGCTCTTTAGATTTATCTCAGTAGCCATGGGGTAGTGTACATTGAAGGCCTTCATGAAGGTATTCCGGTCCATAGTGAGTAAGGCTTTTCCATCTTCCTTTTTAATCTTTTTGGTCAAGGGATCATATCTACTGGCCAATTCTAATATGAAATTGACATCAACAAAGATGTTAGGAACTATCATCCTAGCTAATCCACATGTCCAAGGGTTTGAGATAGACATGGGTTCATCTCAGTTTTTAAAGAAGTAATTAAATAGTGAATATCGTAATGACCCTAGTGTTTTTCCATGTCTAATATAAGTCATATCATCAACCAGGGTATCAACACTTACCTTTCTATTTTGGCTTGATCCTGGCAGCAAAGTGAGGAATTCTTCTGAATAGTTCCTCTTTCCCTTCAACTCATCATCAACATCATCACTTCTTCCACTAGTGGATGCCATACTCTATGCTTGACTCATCTCTGTTATGTTCTCAACCCTTATCACCGATATTGAAACAAATCTAATTGTAAACCCTCACCACCAACTATGAAACCCTTTGCAATTTTGAATTTTGAACTCTGAATACACTGAAAATTGCACTCTCTATCAAACTCTAAATTACTAAATCACCTTCTTGAATTCATTGATTGCTAGAAAATCAATTCTTCTCAGAAAATATAGAAAGCTCTATAAACTCTGTGCTCTGAGAATTTGAAAGCTAATAAAAATGAAATGACAATGGACGAATATATTTATAACTAATAATTCAATGTTGATGTCTCTTTGATCTGATAAACTTACATTCAGTCATGTCCGCCATAAGTTCCACATGCTTTGACATAAATTTCTAGTTTTAGCCGTGGCATTCAAACTGTCAGACAATCAATTTTTGATGAGTGTTTTTTAATGTAAAACCTTCTAAAATTCAAAATGAGATCGAGGTCAAATCTGATTGGCTGCATTAACTCATATTACGGATACTTTTTCCATCTGTCAAAATTCCTGCAATCTAATTAGTTGGCAACTATCCATGATGGCATTGTAGAAAAGTCTTTATCTAACTCTAGTTACCTTCTAGCAACCCAGCGACAGAGTGATCTTCTTATCGCTTAATATTTTTGACAATTGCGGTTTATTCAAGAGACTTAGAAACTACCATAGGCTCAACCATTATATCAACAGTTGTCACGATGTCACTTAATGTTTCAACTTAACCCTTAATCTTATGGAGACATCATGACAAAGCACTTTTGCTAACCATTATTTACCTTGGGTTGCATCTAAAGACTCAACGTCTGTGAAATCTCTATGTCGCTGGATGATTTCCTTAACTCATGTTTAATCTAGACACAACGTGACTAAACACAGTTAAAATATTAATCGCATGATTATTTCATATTCATTAATCTGCATCTGGAGACAATGCAATGATCACTGATCTCATTTTTCTCAACATCTGACGATTGTCGCTAAGTCTCGTAATCTTCATTACAAACCCTAATCTTTCATGAGACTTAGCGAAAAACAAACATGTGTCTCTTCTTTTCCTCTTGTCTCTTAATTGCTTAATACCCTTTGACTTTTCAATGTTATCAAGTGATCACGTGACTACCATTAGATCAAATTTGAAATCAATGGTTGTCACTGAATCTCTTGATATTTAACTTAACTCATCTTTGATCAGGTGACTAGGCGACAACATCTTTATTTAATTTGACATCTGACCCCTGGTTTATTTAGAGACTTAGCGACCATTGAATCTCCTTGTCGCATGATAATTTCTGAACCATAGTTATAATCAAGAGACCTCCCAACTACCATTGGATTGAATCTTTGATCGATGGTGGTCATCTAACCTTAAGTTCTTTCACTTAACTCACCTTCAATCACGAGACTTGGCGACAATACTAAAATTTAAACTTGTGATCTTAACCCATGACCGTAGGTTTTATCAGGAGATAACATGATTGAGTAGTCTCGAAGTTGCTTTATGAAATTTCTAACTCTAATCACATCAAGAGACACCATGACTACCGTCAGATCTTAACTTGAAATCGACGGTCCGCATCAAGTCTCTGAAACATTTTGGCATATTCCATTTTATTAGGAGACTACACGACCAAGGTTTTTTGCCAAGTCTCGTGATCATAAAGAATATGTTGGAAACAATTGTTTAATTGTGTGTTGTCCTTGATGTTACACAAATGTCATATCAGTCATTAAACAGAGTCTACTGAGCTAAGAATGTTCAGCAAGGCAGTTTACCAGAGTCTACCGAGTTCAGACGGTAAGAGAAGCAATTTACAGAGTCTACCGAGCACTCCAGAATACTATATAGAGAAGTTAGTTA
>MU224882.1:3463299-3476465 GCA_018584345.1 Thuja plicata | reverse complement strand
ACAATAGAAGGTTAATTTACCGAGTAACAGCAACATATATTAAGACATCTAAGGGACTTGTGGATTTATTTTTGTGGTAACTGATTCACCCCTCCCCTCTCAGTTACTCCATCCATATTTCCAACAGAATATTCATTTTTTCTTATGAGACCTGGTGACTTAAGAAAAAGCACATGCATATAAAATCAACTTAAGTCATGAAAAAGGTAATGTAGAAATAGAACTAGCTTGGGAAACTTAGGCCTTTTTTTTTTGCATTTTCCATGAAATTGACCTAAGAGCTTAAGGTTCTGTGAGCTTTTCAAAAATATTTAGGGATAAAGCATCATTTGCAGAGACATGTAAATAATTTCAGATATAATTTCAAGCCTCTGAGCCAAGGAATGATAGATACTTCAAGAAATTTAAGGCCAAACTCAAAATTAGGAAATACAACCAACAGTGGCCCTTTCTGTGGATGGCTAAATGCAAGTTTATGGCAAAGAATCACAAAATCTTTGGTTGCAGAGCTCTTATTTGTTGAACATTAAACTATTTCTTAAGGTAAACACACAACTAAAAGGAACTATGTACAATATAATGCATACTTACTTGTGCATAAAATTTTGTTTTTTAGTTGAAGAAGGGTTTCAGAAATTGACCATGCACTGGCAATTCAAAATCTTCTCCATTCATGTTCTTCAGTAAATAGGAATCCTTTCCAAATCTTTGTGAAATAATAAATGGCCCAAGCCATAAAGACTCAATTTTTTTATGCTTTCCTTTATCTTTTGATCTCACATTTCACTGAAAAACTAGGTCACCTGGTTGGAACTTTCTATCATTATCCCTTCTGTCAAACAGATATTTCATCTTTATTTATAATTTGATGTTTTCCTTCTAGCTATCTATTCTTGCTTCATCTAACTCTACCAATTGAATCATTCTATTCTACATGTTTTTAGAAGCCTCTAATTTCTCTTCTTGTATGAACTGATATACTGGTAGTAGATTATTTATAGGCATATTTGACTACAAACCATATACCAATTCAAATGGTGACTTACTAGTGACCTTCTTAACTATTATTCTATTAGCCCAGAATGCTAATTTTAATTTGGTATGCTATGCTCTTTTATTCTTTTCCAGAGTCTTTTTTAATATCTTCGGTATACTCTTATTACTGGATTCAGCTTGTCCATTTGCCTGTGGGTGGTATGGAGATGAATAGGACATTATGATCCTATACTTCTCATAGAACTCTTTTATCTCATCTGATTGAAAGCACATGGAATTATCCATTATTAAATTTGAAGGTACACCAAATCTAGTCAAAATATTTTTCATTAAAAATTTAGCGACTACTTTACTTGTTACCTTTTTTTGTAGGAATGGCTTCAATCCATTTAGTAAAATAATTAGTAGCCACCAGTATCCAACTGTGTTGACCAACTGGATTTCTCTACAAATTCACCAATAAAATCAATTCCCCACATAGAGAAAGGGGCTTCAACACTTACTGGGTTTAACAATAGGGCTCCTAAAAATTTGAGCTTATTTGAGAACCTCTGACAAGGTTCACATTTTCTGACATATGCATATGTATCTTTAAATAAACAAGGTCAATAGTATCCAACCCTTAAAATCTTTTGGGCAGTAGTCTTGGCAGAAAAGTGACCTCCACACTCCCCTATATGCATCTCACTTAAAATTTTCTCAGATTGGCTCTGATCGAGACATAACAATAATACACCATTTCTATCTTTCCAATATAAATCTCCTTCGACTAAGGTTTATTTTTGAGCCTGCAATCTGAGATTTCTTTTTTGATTGTCAATCATAATATCAAGACATTTAGCATTTTTTAAGAAGTACACAATATTAGTATAAAATGGTTGTCTCTCTATACTTGTCACTATCTGATCATGTGTCTCTACATCATTTACTTGTACCAAATCCAAGTTATCCTTTGTCATGAGTTTGGCCAAACCCTGACCTCTTATCAACATTGTAATGTGGATTTCAAGATTAAATTCTAGAATTCTATTTATCCACTTACACCTTTTACCAGTCACTTCTGACTGAGTAAGAATATCATTTACTATTGAGTGAGGGACATATGCTTGCACCTTAGCACATACCAAATATGGTCTACAAGATTTTACTTCGTTCACTAAAGTATATGCCTGCTTCTCCATCATCTCATAGTTTAGCTCTGCAGCTTGGAGAGATTTACTATAAAAAGCTATTGGATGCTCAAATCCTTCTTTATCCTTTTGTAGTAAAACAATAGCAATTGTGTGATAAGATGCAAATGAAAATAGAGAAAAGGGCTTACTATAATCAGGTGATTTTAGAAAAGGAGCCTCTTGCACTACCTTCTTTATCTTCTCAAATGCTATTTGAGCTTCTTTATTCCAGTTAAATTTTGCATCTTTTTTCAACAATTTATGATAGGTTTAACAATTTCTGCAAAGTTTTCTATAAATATTCTAACAAAATTAATCTTTCCCAAAAAAGATTGAACTCCCTTTAAATTTTTTAGAGAAATGACCTTCTGGATTGCTTCTATTCTCACTGGGTCTATTCTTACTCCATCTTTAGACACTATGTGTCCTAGCAACTTTCCCTCATGTACTGCAAAGTGACCTTTCTTAGGATTTAATGAAACACTGTATTCTAAAGCTTTATTAAAATTTTTACCTAGGTGTTCACAATGATCCTCATCTTTCTTAGAGTATGCAGTTAAATTATCTTGATAAATGACCATGAACAAGTCAATAAATTCTTTAAAAGCAACATCCATGGCCCTTTGAAAAGTTGCTCCTGCATTTATCATTCCAAATAGCATTCTGATATAGACATAAGTTCCCTAAGGAGTGGTAAATTTAGTCTTGTACTACTCTAATTCCTTCACTAAAACCTCATTGTAGCCTAAGAAACCATCCATCATTGATAGAAGCTCACAACCAGTCACTTTATGTAACATTGCCTCCATGTTGGGTAAAGAATAGCTATATTTAAGTGAGGCAATATTCAAATTTCTAAAATCCACACATAATCTGATGTCACCATTCTTTTTTCTTACTGGTACCAAGTTTGAAACCCATGTTGAGTGTCTAATAGGCTGGATAATCCCAGCATCTTTTAGCTTCATCAATTCTTGCTGCATCTTAGGAGCTAGCAAAGGATTAATAGGCCTCTATTTTTGCCTAAATGGTTTCACCTTTGATTTTAGTGGGATCTCATGTTGGAAAAGGTATTCCCTATAAGCTTTTATATCCTCATATGACCATGCAAAAACATGCTTATATTTTCTTAATAATTTAATCAAATTTGTTCTTACATGAGAATCTAGACCTTTTCCATTATAAACAGGTTGAGGACTAGTTTCTGATCCTAGGATAATTTCCTCCAAGTCCTCAATCTTAGCATTGCTTATCTTTGTTGAATGATCATTCTGACTATTGAACAATTCTTCAAGCTCAACCAGACCCTTAGGAATCTGATTTGAACTCAATTGGACCACCTCATTTCCCAAAACATAGTCTTTACCATTATTATTCTTTAGTAAGGTATTGAAATCTATGTACTAATTCTCATAATGGTCTAGACACTGAATGAATTTCAAAATATCTTGGTCATCCTAAAAAAATTTCTAGTTGTATATATTATCTGGGACAACTGGTCTTGTCTTAACTTCAAATATTGATACCCCATATAAAGTCTGATCATCAATTTTCAAAGCAACATTTGCTAAGAAATATACCATTATATTTTTTGACCTTTCTATCCAATTTATATCAAAGGCATCAAACATTTCAATCTGATCCCAAATAGCATATTTATACATTTTTAATCTATCATTTTTCACTGCATATTTGGATCTTATTTGGGATACAACTAATTCAAAATCACCATAAACTTTTAAACATTTTATTCCATGTTTAATGGCAATTTCTAGCCCTAAAGATAAAGCCTCATACTCTGATGTATTGTTTGTACATTGAAAGGCTAGCAAAAAGGAATATTTGAAAGTTGTACCTGATGGAGATACTGGTAATACACCAGCTACTAATCCTTCTTTTGAGCAAGATCCATCAAAATACATTTTCCACAAACTATCATTTTGTACAGTCAATTCTTTAACTAGAGGATGAATTTTTTCACTCTAATGATGATGATCATTCCTCTATACTCTGAAGTTCTCCATATCCACAACAATATAATATTTAATGTTAGTGTCTTCATACCACTCAATCATGTGAGGAGTCCTACTTTCTCTTGACACTTTAAAATTATTTCCATTAATGTTAAAAGTATCATATGATAAATCACTTTGTATGCTACCTCCCATTGAAGCACTCCACTTTCTAGATAGTAACATCCCATAATGTGGTGGTATGTCAACAACAAGAACATTCATAGTTAAAATCACATCAGGACACACTGCTAATTTGTAAGGCATGGATTCAATAGTACCAATAACAAGGACTTCCCTAGAATCCATTGCTTGACATATCCCATGAGGAGTGTCCACTTGTAATCCTATAGACTTCATAAATTCTACAGGCATGGCAGTTTTTGATGCTCCTGAATCAATCATACAATTTTTAAGCATCTTTCCATTAATTACCAGTGTGAGAAAAAATGGGTCTACAACTTTAGGAGAAGTAGTTGTGTTTAAGAAAATATGAGGAATCTCATAGATCATTACTTCAACTTCATTCCCTTTGTTATCTGGTCTCTTATCAACATTTTCTGGATTTTGAACTTTTACTGTAGGCACACTATTTAATTGTGATAGAACCTTTTCTTTATGTTCCTTGATTCTCATCATTTCTAAAAATGGAACTTTTACAGTCATTTGAGACAAACAGTGGCCCATGTCTAGTGGAGTATACTTCACATCTGAGGACTTTGGTTTTTCAATAATAATGTTATTTTCCTCAATCTATATGTTTAGAGTTGGTTCTTCTTTCTTAGATTTTTTGTTTTCTATCTTAAGAGAAGAAGTATTTGTTTCTTGTACCTTTGCTTTTCCTTCTTGTACAACGATAGGCTCTATGGGTTTAGTTACAATCTTGACCTTAGGTTTGTTTTCATTTTCCCCAGGTCCATCTTTCTTTTGTACATATTTGGTGTCTATTTTATTTTCTTTTATAAATACACCAGATGGTTGACTACCAGTACCACCAATTACTCTATTTCTTAAATGATAATTGCTTCTTGCCTTGTTCACCAAATCTGCAGTAATTCTTTCTTTTTCTTCATCTAAAGCTTTTCTGACCAATGGGATATCTTGATTATTTTGTGCATAACACCTTACATGGTCATCTATTTCTTCTATTTCACTGTCTGATAAAACTTGCTGATGAATGACTTCTACATTTCCTTGTGAACTATACATATCATGATTTTCAATTTCATTATCTTAATCTACATCATGACATGAGTAAGAATTTGCCATATTATAATCACATTGTTCACTCTCATCATTTCCTTGTTCTTCATTTGCTTTCAGATCTAAGGAAATAATGCAAAAATTAGGATTATGTGGGGCTTCACAAGCCTCTCACCATAAATCATCATTGCACAAATGGACAACATTTTTATGTAAAGGGTCCAGAGTTCTGTTCTCAGTTTTTTCTTTTCTGGGTTGAGCAATAGGCTTCCCATCCTTGAACTGAGTTCCATAAGGATGATTTTGCATTTTATTCTGAGGATTGTAAGTATTATTTTAGGAAGGCCTATTATTTTGAGGAGCCCTATACTCTTTGTATTCTAGTTCCTTTAGGTTACTCCTACCGAATCTTGAGTCATCTCTCCTATTCAATTTACCAGTCACCCTTCTATTCATTTCAATATTTACTACTATCTTATAAGCATCAGTGAGAGTTCTAGGGTTTTTATCCCTGAGAGCATAACCCATTTTAGAATCAAAAGCATTTAAATAAGTTTCTAGACATACCTCTTCATCCAGCCTTATCTTCTGAAACAATTTATGCATAGCTCTTTGGAATCTAGTATTGAACTCAGTGGCCTCTTCATTATAGTTATTTTTGATGTTATTGAACTCGTTCAGTAAGAACCCTTTATTTTTCTTATCACCATATTGGTCTTTAAATAACTCAATTAACTCATCCATTGAAGCAACAGAGCCATTAGAAAGACTTCTAAACCATTCTCTAGCATCCTCTACTAGAGACTAAACAAAAAATTTTATCAACACATCTTCACGAGTAATATTCAAATCATCAACAAAATCAATGAATTTTCTTAAGTGTGTTTCACAAGAGATGACATTATTACCTACAAATTTTGGGAGCTTTTCTCCCACATCACCCACATCTTTTGGAAATGCATTTGGGTATCCAGAAATGCCAATAAAATTAAATTGCTTGTACCTTTCAGGGTTCAATGGTTTACTTTAAAAATTATCATTCTCTTTTAAAGTAGTTGCTTTTGTTTTGTAAGATGTTGTGTTCTCAGTTCCAGCATAAGTATATTTGGAAGACTACAAAAAGTTTATTTTCTTCTTCATTTCTATTGTTGCAGCTTCCACCTCAGCTTTTTCTAGCATTTTTTCCATGGTTTCCTTTTCTATTCTTAGTCTTCCAAGATCAATATCCAATTTTGACATTTGATTTGTTAAAGCCTTCTGAACTATAGGTTTTTCAGGTTTCTTTCAGTAATTTTTTGTTTTCCTTTGTCCTTAACATTTTGTGAACTAGAAGCTCTATAAGTAGTGGGTATTTCATGGTCCTTTTAAGACCTCTCAATATTTCTTGTAGTTTGATATATGGAGGATCTTCTTTTAACTTTTTCAACATCCTTATGCTCATGTTTTTTCTTTCTTAGTTATTTTTCCTTTTTCATCTACTGAATAAGGGCAAGATGTTTCATGATGAGTCTTTCTTCCTCAACAAGCTCATCAGAACGAACTTCCTCAGAATTTGAACTGATTGTATTTGTTCCTTCTCTTTCACTAGAAGTGTTGGTAACTGTATAGGTGTCTAGTGCAATACTTGGAGCCTCGGCTTCTAAATACTCTGAGCAACTTTCTTCTTGACTAGATTGACTATTAAATCTTCTTCTAGTAGTATTTTCTTCACTTCTTTGAGGATAATTATTAACATTTTCTTGGTTTTTATTTTGCCTCAAAGACATCTTGGCTTTTGAAGTAGTTGGAATCCCACCATCTAACGCAAATTTAGGATTATTTCTCATTCTTGACCTAGTATTCATCTTGAAGATATCTCACTTAACTTATTACTAATCACAAAGATTTCACTTCTAGAGTCGCCACCCAAACTTGGGAATAATGAATACTACTAGAATGCCTAAGAAACTTTTATCTGTAAACTTGATTTATCTTTCGAAACCCAGAGATTCCTTACAGGATTCTTTTCAAGTTTTATACCAAGATCCCGTAGAGTCGCCAATTTGTTAGGGTTTTTTCTCGCTGGTCCTTCAAAAGATGCTTGAATACTTGATTAACTCTATGACTCCCAATATTTTAAATTAATGACTCAAGCAAGAGAAAAATCTAATTGATGAGGGTTTATGATAATATTTGGGGAAACTATTATCACCTCCTTCTTTTTAGGTTCCACAACACCCAGTCATGTCTTACCTATATGAGATTGTTGTCTTACAGTATTAGTAGATGTGGATACTGATTTGCTGCTTGTTTACTATATTACCTTACAAATTACTCTGCATAGAAATGAGAACAACTTAACACAGAGTTTAACCATGAAAACTATTGAAATGATAACATCAAATAGTAGTGTTTTAAGGACATTCATCCTTCTTCCTTTTTTAGTTCTCAGAACTTAGGAGGGGCAACCTATTTTAATCCTCTCTTGAATGGATTAGTATAATGAATTGTATATCTTGATACAATTACTTGAATTTATATGTTTTGATTGTAAATGTGAAAGATTTTTGTATTTTAAATTGTGTGGATTATGATAAACTACTTGACAGATTATAGACTAGTGCCTATCCTTGGGCTATAGATTCAAAGATGCAAATCCATAGAAAAAGTAAATAAAGATACTATAGATTGCCTTAAAACCTATATGAAACTTCAGCAAGATGCCTTACAAATCACCCTGTCACTCCAATACTGTTGTATCAAATCCTCAAATACTATTATACTCTCTGAAACTACTCACAAAACTTAGTTCTTCACTTGAAATAAACTTGTAAGTAATTAGATAGCTACCTTGTAACCAATATGTTTAAAATGCCTTACAAATTAAACATAAAATAGCATACACAATAAGTAAAGAGACAAAAACAATATAGAAAAGAAGTTGCACTGTATTTTATTTATATTCCTACTTCATACATATAGTGGCTAAAAGCTCAAAAACTCAGACAAAATTCTATAGTCTGGCTTATAATTATATTTCATCACACTTCAAAATGTTACAATTTGATCGATTTATAGGTTCAAACCATCTTGTAATCCTTAAGATAAGGATGCAACATGCTTTAGATTGTTTAAGAAACCTAACCCTAAAAAAAATAGTAAAAGACAAAAAACAAGAAAACACCAAGCGATGGGAGGACAAAATTGAAGAATAAAATCTAATTTGTACTTCATCCTTTAGTGAATATCGGCACCTTCATTCTTCATCTATGACATCTAAGTCAATTGTGACAGGTGTCTTTTTCTTGGGATTTGTCATGATGTCCCATGGTGTCACATCTTCTTTAGGCCACTCAAAATTTTGGATATTTTCTAGTTGAGTCCTTTGCCTTTCCCACCTGGCATCTATTATGCCTTTAACATCTGTAATGAAATTATTATAGTCTATTTCTACCTTTATTGCCTCATCCAAAAGTTTATTGAAGCTTCCCATATCTAGCTCTCCCTAATTAGATACATAAATGTCCTTATTGGGAAGCACATCATCAAACTCTGATCCCCATAACCCTAAAGGTTTGATTTGATCATCCTCGATTCTAATAGGAGGTATAAAACTACTATAACTTATCCCAAACATCTTTAACTTTGCATCAATTTTATTGGATTTTCCTTTGAAGAAGGTAAAAGTAGCCCCAATTTGTTCTATTTTTGTACCAACCATAGTCACTATTTCTGGCAAATATGATCTTAGTGGTTGTACTAATGCTAATCTCTCAAAAAGTGATGTTCTTCCAGACCAAGTTGCATAGTAGGGATTCAAAATTGTCAAATATTTTGTCACCTCTTCTTGTAGGCCTAGTAACCTACCATAAGCCCCATACACCACATTAATATTATCTTTGATAGTGTCAATTCTATGCTCCAAAATTGAAGCTAATGCTTCCAAAACCACATTATTATGCTCTGTAACCCCTAGCCATGTTTCAACAGGTATCTCCCATGTATCCTCTGTTTGGATTTCAACATCCATCACCTCTTTAGGCTCAATAGGGGCTAGCTCTGTCACTTCTAACAATTGCCTAGTGAGCTCATCTATGAGTTTCTATTGTTCTTTGATTTTTACCAATTCTAGCTCCCTATCTTTGGTAATATCACTAGTATCACTAGCAAGCTTCTGCAATTTATATGATAATTGGGTTGTATTAGCCTCGTTTAGCAGAGAAAAATGGGTTAATACTTTGGATATCTCCAATTCCCCTATATTTTGGAGGGTCCATATAATCTTATTTCCCTCCATCTTCTCTTGGATATTCAAAATGGCTGGGTTTTGATTTTTAGGAGCTAAGCTCCACATTGCAAGTGCCTGAGATTTAGGGTTATACCCAAACCCTCTAATCTTATCTCCAACCCGAGTCTCTGATGAAATTTTTATATCAGGTTGTCTCCTTATCTGGTCTATTATTAATGTCAAAGATAAATCCCAGCCTTCCACAAATATAATCCCACTAGATTTTACTAATTGTCTTGCTTGCTCTGGTGTAATCTCCTCAGATTCAGGATCATAATCCTATAATGTTTGTAAGGATTCTTAGGTGACTGGATCACCACCTTCTAGTTGCAATTGTTTTCCAAATTGCTATTGCTTATTCCAAATGAGGAAATATTTGAATTCTCTTGTATTTATAAAGTTGTCATCCTTAAGGAATTCCTCTTGATGCAACAACCTCTCATCTGTACATGATTTCAGAGGTAACTCTTCCTCTTCTTTTGTATCCTTTTGGAGTTTCTTTGCTGCCCTAATCTATTTTCTCAATAAATGATCATAGGGCTTGTTTCCTGTTATTAGAGCTCCAACTCTATCTATCTTCTTCTTCTAAGAAGGTTCCCCTATTTCTATTTTTTGTCTCTTTAGTGGGGGCTCATTCATCACTTCCTTCTCTGGGACCTCTGTTAGATCAATGATGTCTTCCCCTTCTACTACCCACTATAATGGAACTTCTTGATAATTTGGATGATTAGTAGGTGAAGGATAGGCCTCATCACTGTCATCATAATATTCTGATTTGGAATGCTCTCTGTGACCCTTTTTTGGTACCACTAGTGCTTCCTCTAACTGATTACACAAAAGAGCATGCTTTTCAATCTTTGCATCCAACCTTTTCAAATAAGGCATGTTATGGTAGAAACCTCCAAACTTCATTCCTTTTCTCCTAACTTGCCTTTCTAGGTCCATAAGTTCATTAAACTTAATTTCTTTGTTGTCCACCTCCTCATCCTCCAAGATGTTTCTTATTAAATCCTTCTCCATACACTTTGCATGCACCTTTGTGTAGGGGATGGTTGGTGTGAGAAATTTCTTTGCACTTATGATTAAACCCTCTATATCCACATGTCTATGCAGGGCCACATTCATTCTATAATTATTCATCCAGGCATTTATAGGGTCTATATCCCTCTTTCCAATAGTAAAATTATAGATCATAAACTCCCTAGGGGTAAAAGTACCCTTCCTATGTGGGGCTAAGTGCTCCCTATCAACCATAATTAGTTTCCTTATAAACTCCATTGCAGCTATACTTGGTGGTACATGAAATGGAAAAATGTGTGGAGGGTAGGAGAAACCATAAACCCTCATTATTGTGAAGTTATTTTCATAATAAAAATCACCCTAGTTATGGTCTCCTGGCTATTTGTCAAGGTATTGACATGGCCTCAACAACTATATTACCTTGATAGGTATCCTGGTTTTGTCCACACCTAAATGTTTAAGAATTGGATAGACTATTACCAATTCTCAAAGGCACAAAACTCTTTCTCTCTAGAACTGTAGTTCCATACTCTGAGCCAAAACTAAACAGGGTTGGGCCTATTGTGATGAAATCTTTGTGGCTATAGGAACTGGCAATTCATTACTGGGAAATTGTAGTATAGGATCAAATGCATGAGGATTGAATAATACAAAAACCTTCAATGATCCTTCTTAGTCTATATTTCTATAAACCCTTGATGCATCTGGTCTATGATATAATGGATGTAATCATAATTGGAAGTGGTATGGAATCTCTGCATGTCCAATACCATCATCAAAACATCTGAAGTGATTCTTTCTTGCCTAGCATCCTTCCCAAGAACTCTCAATAATGTATATGCTATGTATTTGATATAAAAGTTCATATATTTATAAAAATATGGGGTTGTCCCTGACATGGGCATTATATAGGCTTTCATTTTCTTAGGGACATGATGATCTTTGATCTCTTTAGCAGCAATGCAAGATTCTCTAGTATATCTATTTTCTAGGCTCTTCAAATTTATCTCAGTAGCCATGGGGTAGTATACATTGAACGCCTTCATGAAGGTATTCCAGTCCAAAGTGAGTAAGGGTTTTTCATCATCCCTTTTAATGGTTTTGGTCAAGGGATCATATCTACTAGCCAATTCTAATATGAAATCAACATCAACAAAGATGTCAGGAACTATCAACCTAGCTAATCCACATGTCCAAGGGTTTGAAATAGACATGGGTTCACCACTATTTTTAAAGAAGTAATTAAATAGTGAATATCCTATTGACCCTGGTGTTTTTGCATCTCTAATATAACCCATATCATCAGCCAAGGTATCGACACTTACCTTTCTATTTTGGCTTGATCTTGGTAGCAAAGTGAGGAATTCTTCTGAATAGTTCCTCTTTCCCTTTGACTCATTATCAACATCATCACTTCTTCCACTAGTGGATACCATACTCTATACTTGACTCATCTCTGTTCTGTTCTCAATCCTTATCACCGATATTGAAACAAATATAATTGCAAACCCTCACCACCAACTGTGCAACCCTCTACAATTTTGAATTCTGAACTCTGAATACACTGCAAATTGCACTCTCTATCAAACTCTAAATTACTGAATCACCTTCTTGAATTCACTGATCGCTGGAAAATCAATTTTTCTCAGAAAGTATAGAAAGCTCTATAAACTCTGTGCTCTAAGAATTTAGAAGATGATAAAAATGAAATGACAATGGACGAGCATATTTATAACTGATAATTCAATGTTGGGGTCTCTTTGATCTGATAAATTTACATTCAGTCATGTCTGCCATAAGTTCCACATACTGTGACATCAATTTCCAGTTTTAGCCGTGGCATTCAAACTATCAGACAATAAATTTCTGATGAGTGTTTTTGAATATAAAACCTTATAAAATTTTAAATGAGATCAAGATCAAATCTAATCGGTTGCATTAACTCATATTATGGTTACTTTTTCCATCTATCAAATTTCCTACGATCTTATTGGTTGGCAACTGTCCATGATGGCACCTTCTAGTGACCCAGCGACTGAGTGATCTCCTTGTCACTTAATATTTTTGACAATTGTGGTTTATTCAAGAGACTTAATGACTACCATAGGATCAACCATTATATCAACGGTTGTTGCGATGTCACTTAATGTTTCAACTTACCCCTTCTATACATACTAAAAACCTACTTGTTGAGAGCACACTCAGACATGCAAACGTTAGAGAAATACAATCAATAAGTTACACTAACATGTCTAAAGCATACTACGAAAACAAGAAACTCCATCATGACCTCCGATGAGATCAACAAGGGCACCCAAGACCTTGTTGATTTTCTCTTAGAGAGGTGTGTGGGTGTTCTCTCCCAACATAATATACTAATCCCACTATGATTGATTGGTGGATGAAACTAGAATGCAAACTAATGGATGGATGAAGAACTCAAGAACAAGTATGAAGAACTTGTCTCAAGCTACTCATCATATGTATGAAAATGAT
>MU224882.1:3429062-3462529 GCA_018584345.1 Thuja plicata | reverse complement strand
AAAGGGGTAGTATTTAAATTAAATTTAAATACTAAGGAAAGTGAATCATATTTAATTAAATAAATTTAATTAAATAGATAGGAGAATATAAAAAATATAATTAATTAAAATTAACTATAATGTTATGAGAATATTAATTAAATTAATATAAGGATGATTTTAGACGTCTACATTTTGCCCCTCTTTGATGCGACGTTGAAAGTGACATTGCGTCAAAGAAAAGAAAATAAGATTCCCCAAAATGAAAAATGGGGAGACAGATGAAAGAAATGGGTCCCAAGGGGCTATAAATAGTCCACTGGGGCCCATAGACAAGTCACTTTCACCCACAAAGAGAAAAAAGAGAGAAGAAGAAGAGAGCAATGGCAGCACAACAAGAGTGAGCACAACTTGGAGAGCGCATCCAAGTGCACCAGTGACCTGCGGATGCTAGGCCACCAGTGAGTAGTCGAGCACCTCCTAGTATGTTACGCATTTATTACTTTTGTAGATCATTTAGAGGGTAATAAATGCTCCTGAACCGGTGCACAACATAGACGGAAATCGTCTGACTGCCGTCTGCATAGACAGCGGTTGACACGTCCTTGGGGGTGGGGTAGACCTAGGCTAGATCAGGGACATGATGCCTTAATCGGGATGGGGGAATAAATAGAAACCTTTTCCAAGAGAAAAATCATAATGCAATATGACCTCACTACAATGAAAAGACTAACTACATGATGATAGTGGGATTGATACCGTGTTAATGTTGGAGAGCACACCCTAGTTTGATATTGCAAAAGGAATTATGCACCATGTGCTAGAAAACACAAGTGACATGGTTCTGTTGCATGGACTAGACTCTTAGACAAATAGGTTGTTAGGAACAAGAATGCAAAATATTAGGTATGATGGATCTTATGAAATGTTACTCATGAGGAGATGCAGTACATCTAGATCTTTTGAGGGATTTGAGATGCATGAATCCTGCCCCCAGTGAGGCATACATATTTATAACTGAATATCAAAACATAAATGCACTAACAAACTATGATAAGCATATCATACCACAAATGACATGTATTTCACTAGATACTCACCATAACGAACCAAGATATAGAAAATTGAGGCTATCATGATAAGAACATAGTAAAACACAAGATAAAACCAACAAAAAGGCATCCTGATCAAGTGATCATTTAGTCCAAAAGTTCTTGCTATGAACAATTTTGATGTGAGGATTGATAGAATAGCCGACACTGGAAGGATGCATCTTGATGGGCAAAATATTGATTGATTGAGATGGGAATTTGCTGGCAATTGCTTGTGAATAGAATGAGCACAAGAAAGTCAATCTGTCTGCTGATTTGGTGTAAAACATTTGTGATCATTGTGTCTAGAATAAAGCTCAGTGTTTGATTTGGTAAGCTCAGTCGTGCGGGAATCTTTATTGCAAAATCGAAAAGATGGTCGAAGAACTACCTGCACAAATATGGGTAGTGACGCTTATTATGAATGGCGATGCAAACTGTATAGACAACTGATCGAAATTGGTGGTGGATCTGACTACACATGGTGCCTAAAATAGGTTTTCACCATGGTACTTATTCATTGCGCCACCAAAGTGGTTTTCACAGATGGACGGATTCATTTCTCTTTCTCTTTTGCTTTTTTGATATTCTTTTACAACTTTTGTATTTTTTATGCCTTTTTTGATTTTTTTTCTTTTTTACTTGCTTTTTGAATATTTTTGGATTTTCTACTTTTCTGATTTTTTTTATTTTTGGAAATTTTTGTTGTACAATAGACTACAAACTAATCAAGCATAGAAGCACTTGAGATGTATAATATTTACATGATTAGAGAGTGGATCTCCCTCTGGTGATGCAATCTGATAGGCGCCTGAACCATACTTTGTTGTAACAATGAAGGGACCCAACCAATTAGGTTCAAACTTCCCTTTCTTCTCATGGTTCTGGAGGTTCTTCATATTATGTTGTAGGACAAGATCACCAACCTCAAACTGACGAGGCTTGATCCTTTTTTTGAACTGAAGGTGAAGGCAATTTTGATACATGCGGAGGTGGTCTAGGGCATTGCGTCATCTCTCATCAAGGAGTTCTAGCTCTTGCAAGTGAGCAACTCTATATTCTTCTTCGAACAATAGATTCTTGAGAGAGATTCTGAGGGAAGGGAGCCCAATTTCAATGGGTAGAATAGCCTTAGTACCATAAACAAGGGAAAAGGAAGTGGCTCATGTAGGTGTTCGAATAGAGGTGTGGTAAGCCCAAAGGGAAAGGGTTGAGGTGAAGGTGCCAATCATGGCCAGCTTCATCGACTATTTTCTTGAGGATTCTAAGGATGGTTTTATTTGTAGCCTCAGCTTGACCATTGCTTTGCAGAAAGTACTTGAAAGAGGTATGGTGGGTAATGCTGAATTTCCTACATAGCGCTATGACATCCTTATTCTTGAAAGGTCCTCCATTATTAGTAATAATGTCCAGAGGAATGCCATAGCGACAGATAAGATAGTTCAAAATAAACTTTGAAATCTATTTTCCAATAGTGTAGGTGAGAGGAATAGCTTCGACCCACTTGGTAAAGTACTATGTAGCAGCCAAGATGTATTTATGGCCATTGGATGAATTAGGGAAAATTTGGCCAACAAGGTCGAGACCATAGGGTGAAAAAGGCCAAGGGGTGATGGTGGGTTGGAGGGATTGGGAGGGAGCGTGTATCAAATCACCATGCTACTGACAAGGTACACATTTCTTCACATAGTTGTAGGCATCTTGCTCCATAGTAGGTCAGTAATATCTAGTGCGTAACAACTTTTTGGCCAAAGTAAGTCCATAAGAGTGGGTTCCACAGATTCCTTGATGTACCTCCTCCAAGGACGTTTGTGCTTCATTTGAATTTAGACACCTTAAAAGAGTTTCATCAAAATGCTTTTGGAAGAGGGTATCAACAAGGATTGTGTATCGGGAAGTGTGGTGAATGAAGGTTTTACATTGATTGGGGGTTAAAGTAAGTGGGGTATGTCCATCGCAAAGGTAGGAATACACTTCTTGGTACCATGGGGAATTAGGATCAGTAATTTCACACACCATTTCAGAATTTGGTTTGTCATAGGTAGGGACCGTAAGATTCTCAACAAGAAACTCACACCGTGCGCTATGTTCTGGCATAGTGATCAAGGATCAAATTATTGCCATGGCATCTACTACTTTTTTGTTCGTGCAAGGGATCTGTTGGAAGATTAATTCAGTGAAATGCGTCTTGAGATCTACAATTGTTCGGTGATAGGGAAGCAACTTGTCATCCTTCATTTGATATTCATCCATAACTTGTTTGATAACCAATTGTGAATCACCAAGCACCAATAAAGTGAGAATCTTCTATTGTATGGCCTATCAAAGTCCAAGTACAAGAGCTTCATACTCTGCAATGTTTTTGGTACAAGGAAATTGTAATTTGAAAGATTTAGGGATGAGATCCCCTTTTGGTGTAACAAAAAAAATTCTTGCCCTTGATCCTTTTTGAGTGAAGGATCCATCAAAATAAAACTTCCATGGTGGACTAGGGGGAAGATTAAGGACTGATTCATCTAGAAAATCTATGATCAAAGGATGTTTACCATCAATAGGTGCTTCAGCTAATTGATCTACAATTACTTGTCCTTTGATGGCTTTTTGATCCACATAAACAATCTCAAACTCACTAAGAATCATGACCCATTTTGTTGTACGACCAGTAAGAGCACCGCATGCCAGGAGATATTTGAGTAGATCAATTTTTGCAACAAGATGAATCTTATGATTAAGAATATAATTTCATAGCTTATGCATACAAAAAACAATGGCCAAACATGCCTTCTCAATTAGGGAATGATTCAACTCATAGCCAATAAGAGTTCTGCTGAGATAGTAAATTGCTCGCTCTTTGCTAGTATCATCTAATTGTGCCAGGAGGGCTCCCAATGTGACCTTTGTAGTAGATATGTACAAAATTAGAGGATGAATAGAAATAGGTGGTACAAACATGGGTGGATTAGCCAGATAGCCTTTCAGTTTCTCAAATGCATTTTGACACAAGCAATCCCACTGGAACTTGATATTCTTGCGTAGGAGATGGGAGAACGGATGCACCTTGTCAGCCATTTGTGACATGAATATTTTGATTGATTGCATTTTTCCTTGTAAAATACATAACTGCTTCAATTTTTTGGGTGGTGGCATCTCTAGGATTACTTTCACTTTATTTTGATCAACTTCTATTCCACACCGTGACACAATGTATCCCAGCAGATTACGAGACTGTACTCCAAAAACACACTTCTTAGGATTCAACCTAAGCTTATACTTCTCCAATCACTCAAAGATGGTAGTAAGGATAGGAATTTGTGATTCCCTTATTTTGCATTTTCCTAAAAGATGATCTAGATAATCTTCCATTATGACATGCAAAAGGTCATGAAAGATGGTAGTTATTGCTCATTGATAAGTGGCTTTGGCATTTTTAAGGCCAAAAGGCATCACCTGATAACAGAAGGTGCCCCAAGGCATTGTGAATGCAGTTTTGTGCTGGTCTTCTAGTGCTATCCTGATCTGATTGTAACTTGAGAAGCCATCCATAAGTGACAACATTTCATGTCCTGCCGTCAAATCCACTATAATGTCAATATTTGGTAGTGGAAAATCATCCTTGGGACATGCAAGGTTTAGGTCTCTGAAATTAGTGCAGATGTGAATGCCTCCAGTAGGCTTACCTACTAGTATAATATTAGAAACCCATTCAGGATAATCAATTGGTCTGATTACTTCAGTGTCCAACATCTTTTGAAGCTCTACTTTGACTACCAATGCGACTTGTGGATGCATCTTGCGAAGTTTCTTCTTAATAGGTTTTACACTTGGATCTACAGCAATATGAAACATGAAAAGATCTGTATCGATCCCAGGCATGTCTTTGTAGGTGTAGGAAATGTTGATTTTGTATTTATACAAGAATGCTATCATGTCTTTCTTTTCTTGATCGTTGAGAGAAACTGCAATGTAGGTGATGTGTGGATCTTCTTCCATGCCTAGGTTGATTAGAATAGTATCTTCAATGATCATAGAGGACACTTTTGGTTCTGAAGAGATAAATGGAAAGTCATCCTCTCCCTCCTCTAGCACCTCAGAAAGGTTTTCACTAGAGGAAGCATCCTTTATTTTGTCTTTTTCTTCATCCAAAGGTGCTTGCGAGAGGTTTTCACCAGAGGATGTATCTTCATTTTTTATTTTTATTTTTCACTTTTGTGACTGAGAGAGTTGACTTGGCTACTGAAGTAGGCTTGTTCATTGTAGTGTATCTGATGTTTGTACTCTCAAATATTCTTAAGTCCAAAGAGGGCTAAAATTGCCTCATCCGAATCACATACGTCCAAAGCTGGTGGTGAGTCTTACTGATCCTAGTCAATCAATTCAGGGTTTGTGAGGGGTAAACGAGGGGATGAAAGGTCAGCTTGGGTGATAGTGAAGACATGGTGATTTTTTTTTAGATCATCTTCAATATATTGGAAAGGAATTTTGAAGAAATCTTCTTCAGTGTCTGATTCGGAGGCAGCTAGACAATAATCCTTAGCGAAGTTAGTCTTAGTCTCTACGAAACCCAATCCGTGTCCTTTAGGATAGCCATTAGTTGTTATGATCTTCTTCGTACCTATTTCATTAGCCCCAAGGCTAGTACCATGATATCCCATGCTTTCGACAATGGGAGTAACTTTAGGATATTTTCCTTTGGGGAAAATTATAGGTCGTTCTTGTTCATCATTATAGAGCCAATCAAGGACACTATATTCCATGTGTTCATCTGATAGGGACCCCCAATGTTCAAAAATAGTTTATTTGCAGTGCATAAGTGCTTTATCTTTGGAGATGGGTAATGGTGATGGTCTTCCATAAGATTTTGGAGGCAAAGAGAGTTGACCAATACATAAAGCATTTTCAAATTTATACTCTCCAATGCGTTGCTCTTTAAATGTGGCCTTTGCTTCAGATGAGGAGGATTTGTCTTCAATATCCTTGTCTTCAGTAACCTTTTCCTTTCCTTTTGATTGTTCAGCTGGTGTTTCTAATGTGTTTTCTGGAACTAATGGAGTGTTTGAAATGGGGGTTTCTTGATTGAAATATCAGCCAAACTCATTCAACGGACAGTAATTACCTTGTTTGCCTTCCAATCTCTTGCAGTATTGAAAGGGCTTAGGATCTCCAGGAATTGCAATTTATCTATCGTGATGTGGGAACTTTAGACATTGATGATAAGTAGAGGGTACACCTTTGATAGCATGTATCCATGAACGTCCCAGTAAGATGTTATAAGGTAGATCTAGATCCAGTATATGACAAACAGTTTCAATCAGGGTTGGGCCCACTTGTAAGGGTAGTGTGATCAAACCCTTGCTTTCCCGTTCTTGATCATCATAGGCTTTTATTGTAATTCATTTTTCTGCATCAATGAGGTCCTTAGAAAGACCGATATTGCAAATCATTTTTAGTGTACACAAATTTAAGCTAGATCCACCATCTATGTGGACTCATTTTACTCTTGTGGAGCAGATTTTGCCTTCTATATGGAGGGACTTATTATGATGGGGATTAGGACCACCAAAGTCCTTATCAGTGAAGACTAGATGTTATTGTGCAGCTAGGTTCCCTATCATAGCTTTGAATTGTGTAGCATTGATTTTCTCAGGGACACGAGATTCATTTAGATCTTTATCAAGGATTTCTCTGTGAATTGGTGAAGTTGTCAAGAGCTCTAGAATGGATATCTATGCAGGCGTCTATCGTAACTAGGCTAATAATTCAAAGTGAAAATCAAGTTAAGCAGTAGTAGATGGTGCAGCTGGTGGATTTGTAGATGTAGAAGGTTTATCAACAGCTTGGACAGTGACTCTCGGTCTACGTGTAGTAGCATTACAATCAGCAGCTTTGAGGATTATGGTATTAATGTGCGTTTCAGATTCTTCAATGTGGCCACAATGAGAATCAAACCCAAAGATATCATTTTCACTTAAACTCCCACATGTTCGATCATGACCTGTAATAGTATTGGTAGAATAGTCATATGGGATTGTGTTTGATGCATTGTTTTGATTATGAGGTGGGAAGGGTTGATTGTAGACTTTGAGTTTCACATTAGATGAGGATGCATTCTGACCTTCAACTTCAATTTTCTCATCCTCAAAGAGATCTTGCACAAAGTTTCTAAGCTTCATGCATTTCTTGGTATCATGCCCCTTGATGCAATGATAATCACAATACTCATTATCTCTATACCAAATAGGTTTAGGTTGATTCTCATCAAAAGGTCTAGTATTTGGGTAGACTATCATTCCTTGATCCGCAAGTTGTTTGAAGATCACATCTAGGGGTTCTGCCAAAGCTGTGAATTTTTTTCATTGTCGATTGTCATTATTATTGTTGTTGTTGTTGTTATTATTGTAGTTGTTGCGAGGAAACAAGAATGATTGATTGCGCGGTTGTTGATTATTGTTTTGATTGTTCTGATTCTGATTGTTGTTCTGATTGTTCGGATTCTAATTCTGACTTTGGTTGTTGTTGTGATACTGATTTTGATTATGATTGTTATTGCAATTGTTTTGATTGTTATTGTTGGATGATTGAACATTTTGGACATGCTTGGCATCAGTCACTCCATCATTAACAACTCCTTTGTTTTTACTCCAAAATTTTGCTTTATCATTATTGGAAGGAGTATAATGTTTGATGCTACCTCTTTGCAAAAGGCCATCTTCAATGTCTTTTCCCTTCTTGACAAGGGATTCAAAGGTGTCAGGTGAAGCCATTTTAATTTGCAAGGACATCTTAGAGATTAAATTCTTTGTGAAGATGTCAATCAAGTGACTATCAGGTATTTTCCATGGCATGCAATTTGTAATATGTCTCCGTCGTTGTAAGAAACCAGCAAAGGTTTCTCCATTCTTTTGTTTAGTATTGCACAAATTGCTAAGTGTTGCTTGATGCTCAATGTTATACGAGTATTGTCCAACAAAATTATTTGCAATATCAGAGAAGGTAGAGATTGACCCATAAGGAAGGGCCATGAACCATTCCAAGGCTGCACCTCTAAGACTCCTAGTGAAGATTCTTTTAAGTAATTCTTGTTATAGGCGACCTCTTGACACTGAATGTAAAAATCTTTGAGATGTTGTAGAGGACATGTTTCACCTTTGTATTTCTCAAATTTAGGCATCTCAAAGTTTGGTGGGATTGGTTGCACCATGATAGATTTGTCAAACGGATAGGGACAAATCTCCTCAAAAGAAAATTCCTTCTTGCCTCCATTCTGTAAGCCTTGTACAATGTTCTTGAGCTCATTGAATTGTTGGGTGAAGTCTAGAGTATTTTGTGTGAAAAATGGGGGTACATAACCTCCGCCTCCTACAAATTGTGCAGCTGAAAATCCTGTGGAGGTCATACCAACAGTAGGAGGAGGTATATACTCATAGGCTCGAGATGTATTGGTTGTAGATGTTTTTTCCCCCATTGTTTGAAATAAGAATGAAGACAAGGGCATGGAAACCTGCCCTATGTTATTGACATTAGCACTTGCTCCTTGAGTCATTGTCGTTTGAGTGCTATTATGTGTAGTATTGTTTGGCAAAGCACTTATGATTTGTTGAATTTGTTCAAGTGTCAATTGAGGTATTGATGTAGTTGTTGACATAGGTTCTGATATAGGTACTGATGTGGGAGGTTCGCTAATAGGTCCCTTACCAGTGTCACATGATGATGTAGAATTTGAAGTAGAATCCATGGCTTCAGTAGCGGTAGCAACGGCTTTGGTGATATTTTGGGTAAGAAGTGTTTCATCGAAGTCAATAGGAACTGTGACACCATTATAAATAAGATTCAAGAATATTTCATCCCTATTATGCATAATGGCCTTCTCAACCATTTCCAAGTTATATGGGTCTCTAAGGAATTCATTCACTTGGGTGGGTCTTTCTTCTTGGTCCACTAATTCAGTTTCTTCGGGTACTTCCTTAGCTTGTACCCCAGTTCCTTGAAAGTATTAAGTGGCAAATGGATTCTCCTCATGGGTAACAATTTTGAATGTTGTTTGCCTCATGTTTCTAGCTTGGGATCGAGTGACAACCATACAATGGTAGATTTAGAAGAATGGAAGACAAAGAGATGTAAGAAATGAAATATAGCAAAGATCTTTGATCTTAAATTTGATTAGATTTGATTGGATTTGATTGGTTAATTGATTAAGGATTGATTGATTTGATTGATTGGATTGATTGATAATTGATTTAAAGGTTTTTGGAAAAAAACCTAAGCATGTCAAAACATTATGATGATACAAACACAAAAGGATACCTATTCTACTTGAAGATGGACTTGTGATCTAAAGAAAAATGGGACATCACTAAGAGATTTAAATTACTTGAGATGAACTGATGGTCTATAAGCAATGTTGTGTTTGTTTAAGGATGAAGGTTTTTAATACTTTGATTAAGGTCTTTCAACCTAAATATTTGATTTGATTTGATGGTTTGATCTAATGCTCCAAGAGAAGCAAGAATGATGATGGAAGAACGGAAGAATGATCCAGAAGCAAGGTGTTATCTAATCGTATTTTTCAATGGTAACAAAAGAACTATTGATTGAAAACTTGGCCATGAAATTGCAAACTTTGTTATTGTAGAGGATTTTGTCAATTTTCTCCTGATGTTCAATCTCTTGTTTTATAGATGTTGCAATATGTTGATATTCCTTGGATTTACAGATGTTGATATTCCTTGGATTTACGGGTGGTTTCTTTTTTCTCTCTAAGGACTGGAGGTGTTGGAAGCTTAACCTTCTTATGTTTCTTGAAATTGGTCATGTCATGGAAAATCTAATTTTGGCTGAATGAATGAATGATCTAGGACAAATGATTCTAGGGTCCTGTAGAAGGTCAAATTTTGAGTATCTGGGCAAATTTGGAAGCTCACTATTTTAAAGTGGAGACAGTAGTCTCAGACACAGCCAAAAATCTTTGCATATGATGATCTGTATAGACGGTGGATCCAGAGCGGAGACGGTCGACTGTGACTAAGGCAGTGTGTTGAAATTTTGGGCAGATTTTTGACCTTCAGTCTAATTTTGGGCAAATTTGTTCAATGGCAAGAACTCATTTCAGCACAGGCAAACCGGGAAATAATAGACACACATCTCAAAAAAATCCAACAAGGGACAAAGAAACCTTGAGGGATACTAGCAACTGTGACATTAGGAAATCTTGATTCAACTTGTAATATCTCATTTATGTATGTCCAAGTGACTCTTTCAAGCCACTTATATTTTTACTGGGTCTAGCAAAATGAAGACAGTTCAAATAGTAGCTACCTTAGGAATTTGGATTTGCATGAAATATTATAGGCCCATTTCTTGGTAGTCCTTCAGCTCACATAGCATGTCACCCCCGGAAGGGTGCCCGTGTTTTTGCCTTTTGCCAGGTATTGTTTTCGTGCTACAAAGATCTCTTTCGCAACACAATACCTTGGGACACGTATGATGGGAATCTTGGGGGGAGATTCTTCCCTCCCCTTGCACTATAATGAGTCGCCGTTTAGAGGCGAATTGGGTAGGCTACTAATTTATAGTTGCTAGAAATTTCGTGGCATCCCGGCAATTGATTTGTATGGTGTGAGACACTTAAGTCTCTAGTTCAACCATGCCAATATGTTGAGGATATTCACTCAGTATGGACTACCATTGAACACGACCCACCGAAGTTTGAAGGGATAAAGATGACCTTTGGAGCACACTTTATTTCTATACTGGCTGAAGGGATTACCGATTTGAGGTCATCCTCTAAAGGGGAAGCACACCCTCTCGACAAGCCTCTCTAGAAGCTTGATTAAGCTAAGCTTTCTCTTCACCCAAGATCCACAAAGGCGAGGGGAGAGGATACAGATATAACTTAATCATAGCTTCACTTATGTTAAATGATTTTTTTATCTAATGACACATAGCTCGAAAGAAGTGTTGAGAAACACTTCTTCAAACACACTAAGAAATGTTCATTCCAAATTGAACCTATTAAAGCAACTATGTGTTTTTCTATCTAAGAAAAAGACACAATAGTATGGTTAATCATTCATGTTCAATTTATTTCCCACATAGCAAAGAGAAAGCTCAGAAATGTGTGTTCATTTACCTTATGTCATTCAAGATTGAGTGATTTTTCATTTTAAACAACATGCATTCCAAGACAAATGATTAATCATACAAGTTCATTTTAATAATCTGTTAAAGTCATCAGGGAACCTGCATCAAATTCATTAGTAGTTTGGAATTTCATATATTAAACGCTGGAAAAAATCACAAAACTCAGAAAATGCACAGACGGCGAAGTGTAGCAGACAGTGATCTGTGGAAACAATGAGATACCTGTATAGATGGAAAAATAATCACAGTCAGATTCTGTTAAAAATAACAGACTTAATCAAACTTAGAAATAATACTTTTATCAAACCAGACAACATTTAACTCCTAGAAATCTGAGAGTTGAAAATGCTAAAAAGTTGATAAAAAGCAGTTTAAAATGAAGTTTTATAAGTCTTTCTCTAAACAAGTGGAGATGGTAGATTGTAGGCGTAGACGGCTGAGTTGCACAGATGGTAATCTGTGGAAACAGTGACTCCAGAGCGAAGACGAGCCTGCGTGAAATTTTTCTAAACTACGGAAAATCTACAAAAAATGTTAGAAAACAAGGGACGTGGGTCCCACCAGGCATGCCAAAATGTACATGCTGGAAACCTACCTATTGGGAGCATGCTCAGACATGCAAATTTTAGAGAAATACAATCAATAAGTTACACTGACATGTTTAAAGCATACTACGAAAAAAAGAAACTCCATCATGGCCTCCGATGAGCTAAACAAGGGCACCCAAGACCTTGTTGATTTGCTCTTAGAGAGGTGTGTGGGTGTGCTCTCCCAACTAATCCCACTATGATTGATTAGTGGATGAAACTAGAATGCAAACTAATGGATGGATGAAGAACTCAAGAACAAGTATGAAGAACTTGTCTCAAGCTACTCATCATATGTATGAAAATGATGCAAACTATACTAAGAATGATATGAAAGATCTAATGAAAGGAAACTAAATTTATTCCATTAATCCTAACATGTAATATCTAGATTCAACTATGAACATAAACAATGAACTAAGAATTCTAAAGCTATTTTAACATGATAACAATGCATAAAATGGAGATGATTTACTCTTAACAAAGGCTTCTATTTATAGAATTTTTGGAGGAGAGAGAGGGCTTGGATGAGGTGGAGCTCATGTGGCATCCACATAGGTGCCACATTAGGGACACATAATTCATGCAAGAGGCCCACTTTTCTCACACATGTGTAAGCAACTTTGGATGTGATGGGTGAAAGTGTACTTAAAGTACACATGTGAAGGATCTTGTAAGAGAGTGTAAGAGATTTGGGCCAATGAAACACTTTTACAAAGTGTAAGAATGTGTCATCATGGGTGTAAGAAACCTTGTTGGCACCAAATAAGGATTATTTGGAAAAGGTGATTTTTGGAAATTTTCTCACACATGTGTGAGTAAATAATTAGGACTAATTGGTGTAGGAATCCAGGAATTAGCCTAATTAACCTTAGTTAATTAGTGAGTAGGTTTATTTGGTGAGAGTGATGTGAGGTAGGGTAGCATCTAGGTTCAAATTAGTTTAATCTAAATTTAAAATTTAGATTAATTTGGTTTAGTAGAATTAAGTCATGTGGAGGAACAAATAAATTAAAAATTTATTCAAAGGGAATTAACGAGGGGTAATGTATTAAATAAGACTTAATACATCAAAAGGGGTAGTATTTAAATTAAATTTAAATACTAAGGAAAGTGAATCATATCTAATTAAATAAATTTAATTAAATAGATAGGAGAATATAATAAATATAATTAATTAAAATTAACTATAATGTTATGGGAATATTAATTAAATTAATATAAGGATGATTTTAGACGTCTACACCTTCATCTTATGGAGACATCATGACAAAGCAATTTTGCTAACCATTCTTTACCCTAGGTTACATCTAGAGACTCAGCGACTATGAAATCTCTATGTTGCTAGATGATTTCCTTAACTCATGCTTAATTTGGAGACAATGCGACTAAACATAGTTAATCTCTTAATCACATGATTATTTCATCTTCATTAATCTGCATCTAGAGACAATGTGACCACCGTTGATCTCATTTTTCTCAACATCTAATGGTTGTTGCTAAGTCTCATAATCTTCATTACAAACCCTAATCTTTCATGAGACTTAGCGACAAACAGACATGTGTCTCATCTTTTCCTCTTGTCTCTTAATCACTTAATACCCTTTGACTTTTCAATCTTATCAAGCGACCATGCAACTACCATTAGATCAAATCTGAAATCAATGCTTGTCACTGAATCTCTTGATATTTAACTTAACTCATCTTTGATCAAGCGACTAGGTGACAACATCTTTATTTAATTTGACATCTGAACCCTGGTTTATTTAGAGACTTAGCGACCATTGAATCTTCTTGTCGCATGATAATTTTTGAACCATAGTTATAATCAAGAGACCTCCTAATTGCCATTGGATTCAATCTCTAATTGATGGTGGTTATCAAACCTTCAATTCTTTCACTTAACTCACCTTAAATCATGAGACTTGGCGACAATACTGAAATTTAAACTTGTGATCTTAACCCATGACCATAGGTTTTATCAGGAGATAACATGACTTAGTAGTCTCAAAGTTTCTTTATGAGATTTCTAACTCTGATCACATCAAGAGACACTGCGACTACCGTCAGATCTTAACTTGAAATTGATGGTCCACATCAAGTCTCAGAAACATTTTAGCATATTCCATTTTATTAGGAGACTACGTGACCAAAGTTTTTTGCCAAGTCTCATGATCATAAAGAATATTCATTTTTTCTTATGAGACCTGGAAACTTAAGAAAAAGCACATGCATATAAACTCAACTTAATTCATGAAAAAGGCGATGCAAAAATAGAACTAGCTTGGGAAATCAAGGGCTTTTTTTTGCATTTCGAATGAAATCGACCTAAGGGCTTAAGGTTCTCTAAATTTTTCAAAAATATTTAGGGCTAAAGCATCATTTGCAGAGACATGTAAATAATTACAAATATAATTTCAAGCCTCTGAGCCAAGGAATGAAAAATAATTCAAGAATTTTAAGGGCAAACTCAAAATTAGGAAATACAACCAACAGATGAGTCACGTGAAATCTCAGCAGAAAAGACTTAACCCTGATCTCCTTCAGTGACCACATGATTTAATAGATACTAACTAGACTTAAACTCCCAAGTTTACCATGAGTTGAGAGATACACCGAGTCTCAAATTCACTGAATAAAACCTTAACCGCTGAGTTTATCTTGAGACTGAATGCCATCCACACGATAGAACTTGAACTTAAATTGATCCACAACTTGCATTTAATCTCACAAACACTTAAGAATATTCCCTTTTTATATAAGATTACGTAATAGACACAAGACATAAAACTTGATCTACGACCCACGTGAAAACTTGATGAATTGAAAGGATATTCCTTTTCTTTTTGAGATCGCATGACTGAAGGCAAATTGAACTCATGAAGTAAAATAGATTATTTTGTTTCCTTTGCACAACTAAGAGATAAATAGAGAAAGGTTAATATGCACATGACTAAAAGGAAATTTTAGTCATCTAAAAAGGTAATGAGAAAATAGAACATGGCGAGGAGAACATAGGTTTTCTCATGAAATGCTTAGAGTTTTCTGCACTTAGGCCTTTTTGATGAACAAGGGTAAGTTATAATCTGAAAAATGCAGAGAAAAAGATTGACCCCTGGAAACATTTGTAGAATCCTACAAGTTGGGCTCTACCCTTGTGGGAGCCACATTTTCCTCCACTTGTAGCCAGAATCTACATAAGATGGGAAATTTGGGTAACATTTTTGCAATTTCTGCTGGATGTCAGCCTTCTAGACATATAAAACCAGTGGCCTTTTGACATCCCTTGGGCATAGGAGTCATCATTAAGAACAAAAAATTCTTTGGGAAGGACGAGGATTGAAAATAAGAGGGGGAATAATGGACTGTGCATGAGCACTTGGCAGAAAGCAGTAAACTAACCTTGAAAGCAGGAAAAGGCAGGAAATAAATTACAGAGCGGGCAAAAGCTCAAAACAAGGCTTTAGGTGAAAACCATTGACTACTATTGGCAAGGCCTCTTCTTCAAGAGTTGAGATTTGAAATGCATTATGTTCCTTGCACTCTGTGATTATAAATGGTCCACCCCAGAAGAAGTCAAACTTTATATGTCTGCCAAGCCTAGATCTGTATTCATCCCATTTGAGGACTACATCCCAGATTAGAAATTCCTGGATCTGGCTCTCTTGTCAAAGCTTATCTTGGTTTTCATTTTATGAATTCCCATAATCTGCATGGACTTGCCTATAATTTCTTCCAACTCCATAAGTTGGACATATCTTACCTGTAGAGGGTCTTCTTCAAAGAGGACGAATTGGGTTGCAAGGTCTAAAGCTGTCAACTTTGTCAAAATGGAAAATTTAGCCTCTTTTCCATATACCAGCATATAGAGATAGTTCCAAATGATTTTATTTGGGGTTATCCTATCTAACCATGTGATAGACTTGATCTTAGAATGTCATTCTCTCTGATTTTCTTGTAAAGTCTTCTTGATAATTCGTATCAGGTTCTTATTTGTAGACTCTGCTAGACCATTACCCTGAGGGTAATAGTTGGAACTAGTATTCAGATAAATACCATTCCTAACTACCCATTCAGTCACTCTTAGACCTATAAATGCAAGTGCATAATCTGATATAATAGAGTTTGGGGTCCCAAATCTATGAATTATGTCTTCATAAATGCCTAGGACAACATTCTCATTTGCTTTTTTTAATGCAATAGCCTTAGTCCATCTGATGAAGTAATTAGTTGTAGTATTTATCCATTTATGGCATGCACTAGATGGAGTGTTAATTAGGCCTATGAATTCAATGCCCCACCTCATGAAAGGTTGATCTACTTTGATTGGCTGAAGGGGCATAGATGCAAGTTTTTCTTTTCTTGCAAACATGACAAACTTTATGCATTTCCTTACATGATCATGACTATCCTTGAAAATAGATGGCCAATAGTATCCAGCCCTCATGATCTTAAAAGCAGTGGTCCTAGGAGAGAAATGACCTCCAAAAGGTCCGTCATCAAATTCACTTAGGACACCTACTACTTGTTCTGAATCTATGCATCTTAAAACAACACCATTATGGTCTTTCCTAAAAAGGACCTCATCAATCAACACAAACGGGATAGATTGCAATCTATAATACCTTCTTTTTTCTGGATCCAAATCTGTAGGACACTCTCCTATCATTAATAAATGAACCATGTTAGGCAACCAACTTGATGCCTTGACATGTTCTTTTGTTGAATGCACAACTAAGAATGCATTCATCTGCTCTAGATTTCTTGGGATCTCATCCTCTATCAAATGCTCACAAAGTCCCCTTCCTCTAACTAGCTTGGTAACTTGGATATCAATGTCATACTCCATGGCCCTAGTGATCCAACCTGCCCTTTTCTCATTTAGGTCCTTAGAAATTAGGAACTCCTTGACACTTGGATGAGTGACTCTTAATTGTACTTTTTGTGAGTCAATAGATATCTAAACTTTTTTAGTCTCTTCACCACAGCAAGTACATGTTTCTTCGCAAAAGAATATATTTGTTCATATTCTTCTAAACCTTTGCTAAAGAAAGCAATAGACTGCTCCAATCCTTCATAGTCTTTCTGAGTTAACATTGCAGATATGGCATCAGAGCCTCCATAAGCATACAAAATGAATTTTTTGCTGAAATCAGGATTCAACAAGACAGGAGCCTCTTTCAAAGCCTCTTTAATGGCTTGAAAACTAGCTTTTCCTTCTTTTCTCTATTAGAAGACTACATTCTTCTTTAACATTACTATCAAAGGCTTCAAAAGGTCTACAACATTAGGCAAAAAACACCTGACAAAGTTAATCCTTCCAATGAAGGATTGCAAAATTTTCTTGTGAGGTGGTAGGGGTAATTCTAAATAGTTGCAATCCTCTCAGGGTCAACTATAATTGCTTGTTTGGATATAGTATATCCTAAAATTTTCCCTTCATGGACTGTAAACACACATTTCTTGGGATTAAGAGAGATCCAAAACTCCCTACACCTTTCAAATATCTTCCTCAGATGTTTGATGTGGTCTACTGCATGTTTAGAGTAAATAGTTTTATCATCTAAATAGACTAGGACTTGTACATGAGGCTTGTAAAGGCCATATCCATTTCCTTTTGAAAAGTAGCACCTGCATTTGACAAATCAAAAGGCATCTTCTAATAAGCCATGGTTCCCCACTTGGTTGTAAATGCAGTCTTATATTGATCATATTCATGAACCGGGATTTGATTGTAGCCTAAAAAGCCATCCAACAGTGAGAGGCATTCTAATCCAGAGACACATTGTAGGATTTGTTCCATAGATGGAAATGGATGACAATCCTTTAGGGATGCCTTATTAAGGTCCCTAAATTCAACACATAGTCTTAACTCCCCATTCTTTTTTTTTTACAGGAACAAGGTTGGAAACCCAACTAGTATGATTTATGGGGTAAATGATACCACTTTCAATTAATTTGAGCACTTCCTTGTGCATGAGTGGCTCAATTTTGAGATTGATAGGCCTTTTCTTCTATCTAACTAGCTTGGCATTCGGCTCTAATTCAATAGTATGATGAGAAAGCGCTGGAATAAAACCTTTGAGGTCTTCATACTGCTAGGAAAATATATCACTGAACTCTTGAAATAATTGGGCATAAGCCTATCTTTCTGAATCAGTGTTAATCTTTCCAAACTTCAAAATTTTACCTGGCTCCAGCTCTAAGTCAGCGTAGTGTTCTTGTTGAACTACTAGGCTAGTTTTCTTCTTATTTGTTTGGTCATCTTTGTTAAAGATAGATTACAGGGTGACAAGACCTTTAGGCATCTTATTTGATTTAAGTTGTACCACTTGATCACCATAGTTTTGCATCAATATATCTTGGTTATGCTCTGAAAAACATCCTCTACAAACAAAAACTACAGAATTTTCTCATCATTGGAAAACACTTTCCAATTAACATTGTTATCAGGGATAGAAGGCTCGACAATCACTTTGATATGTTGTTGATCCCTCTCCATTGAAATACTATTGAGAATGTCATATTTGGATCAGATAGCAGCTAATCTATTTGCATTTTGATTTGATTTTCTAGGGATAGAAACAATGTTGAAAGCATTGAAATCTTCAATTGCATCCCAAACTAGATTCTTGTATGCTCTCAATGTATCATTTTTTGTTGCACTTATCCCTCTTACTTGGATAACTACCAGCTCACTATTGTGCATGTGAAATTGTGTACCTATTCTTGCAGCTACAAACACACACTTCAATGAACCATTACGAGGTTAGCATATTAGAAGATGACAAAATCATAATACTGAAATGCCCAAGGCTAACTGACATCGGCTCATTGCCTTCTAGTAGGTAGGAGTTTGAATCTTGCTCTCAGGTCATTGCAAGAAATAGTGACTACACCAGATCCTAAACAAAGGATTTTGAAGCTAAAATGATATGATTCTAAATGATATGGAAATGTAAGATTGATGCCAAGCTAATTAGATTGATTTTAAAGCACCAAATGAAACATGACATTTATTTTAAAACCCAAATCAAATGTTCTCTAAGATTAAGAAGTTTGCATGATTGAAAGTAAACTAATCAACAATTAATCAAAAAAATCTATGAAATGTTAAAATGCTTGAAAGTTTAAGAAATGAAAACTACATAATAATAATAGCTAAAACTAGGATCCTATTAGAATACTTCAGGGATAACTGAGAGGGGGGGTGAATCAGTTATCAGCAACTTTATCTTTTTCTTATACTTATTAATCCAGATTGATACAAAGTAAATGCACATTCAGATAACACATTACACAACACATCAATTTGGTTACGGGGAAACCAAATGGTAAAAACCTCAGTGGGAATTAGTACCCACAAAGAACTATACTATTTATAGTAATCCATGTTAAAAGATCTTTCAACCCTGTTAGGAGTTGTTCATTACAATGTAGTAGTATAGTGACTTGGTTAAGGGTCTGACCCTATTAGGAGTCTTTTACAATAACCCTGTTAGGGGTGGTGGACTCACTGTCCAAGGACTCACTGTCCAAGTGGTGAAGTACAACCTTCTAGTTATTTGATACACATTGTATCAACAAGGTGAACTGTTGTTTGTGACACTGCTTGTCTGATCAGTTCCTTTTGTGCGCCAATGCTTTAACCTCTTGTAAAGAACTACAACAATCTTATCTGTGTTCTGAAAGCTTCTACTTCAATATCTATATTATCAACATATGATAAATATAGCTCTGCTACTTTAGCACTCTGCTCTGCTTTTCTTATCTCTGGCTTTCGCAACTCTTCTTATCACAAATGACCTTCTATAAGTACATTCTCAAAGTATGAGATCATGGGACCTATTAGACAACTCTTCATAACATCCTTGTCAGCTCTACTAAGTGCGCAAGCATAATTACAACCATGCAAGTATAAACTGAATAGACGGGTCGCTTCACTAAGTCGGCTTCACCAATTTAACCATAACTTTGCAATCTTCTTGAAATACGTTTGGTGCCTTTGGATTAATATCACCAACTCATAACTAATCATGAATATACACACGCATATCCTAAAGATAGGTGCAACTCAATAAATATGTTACATACGTCGACCTTAAATCGTTATTCCTCCATAACTATAACCGTCAATAACAAAATTACATATCTTTACTGAAACATCATATCTGGGTCTGTGTGTATGAACATATCATAATAAACATGTCAACAATATGTATCTATCCACACAAGTCTTTATGTCATCATATGGATAAGTACATACAGAAGTATTGTTGTGTATTATATGTTGTCATCAATGACAAACCTATAATCAATCAACTGTTCAGAATCAAATCTCCAACATATCCTTTGTGAAGGAAATGAAGCTCTCTTTTATAGAAAATCTCTCCCAAAATTGATGGTCAAGATTAGAGGAAATGAGTGGCTCAAATTCGATTTGAGGAAGCACAATCCATGTGCAAGCAATTTGATTGGTTGAAAGATTGTCTTTTTGGAAACTTCCAAAATCAGTTTTCAGTTAACAACTTTGTTTTTAAAATGATAAATAGATAAGATTAAATCAATTGATTAAAATAGATTTGTTTCCAAAATGAGAAAAGATAAGATTAAATAAACTAAATAAAATAGATTTATTTCCAATTAAGAAAATATAAGATTAAATCAATTGAATAAAACAAATTTATTTCCAAAAATCAGTTGATGACATCATATGCATTTTTAAAGATATAATCGATTTAAATGCACATTTTAATTCAAAAATCAGTTGATGACATCATATGCATTTTAAAAGATTTAAATGATTTTAAATGCATATTTTGTTTTTATAAATTAATTTAATTCCTTTTTGAATTTTACTGACAATTTAGTAATTTTATTTAATTAATATATTAGAATATCAATGAAATAATTAAATTAAGGTTTATTTGAATGTAATGTGATTTTAGGAATTAATTAATTAATCAAGTACGATGATTGGTTAGGACCTAGGGTTCAAGTCAGATTAGCTTGCATTTGATGAATTGCCTATTTGATTTAGGACTTAGGATAATCAAGATTAGGGTTTCTTGATATGAGACTAAGATTAGGGGTCTAGGGTTTAGGTGACCACTTTTAGGTCATTACATTTGCCCCTCTTTGTATTGATGTGCAATCAACACATTGATTCAAAGACCTGTTAGCGAGAAGACCCAGAACAGTTTGATTTGAAGTGATGAAACCATTCTTTTAAAGAAGACCGTCATTGGACAAAGATCAATCAAAAGCTATAAATAGAATGCTCAGTTTTATTTGAAGCAATGAAACTGGACATCTGTCAAGAACTCTTAAACCTTTTGATTGGTTTGAATGAATAACCAATTTGATTTGAAGCGATGAAACTGATTATTGTTAAGAGATTTGAATAGGAAGCAAATTGACTTGATTTGAAGTGATGAAGCCAATTTTATCAATGTATCTAGTTTCAATAATAAATAGCTCGTATAAGATTGATCTTGTCTGGTTTTAAGTGTATTCATCACTGTATAAGACCATTGATTAGGTTGCCATTGATTTTAAGATGATCTCAAATTGATTTGATGTGATGAAGCTAAGATGCCCCAAGCGATAGGGTTTTGATTGAGGATGTGATCACTGGAATGTTGATGTCTTGATCTTTCCCCCTCGGGAGTGAAATCGAAATATAGCTAAGTGCCCCAGTGATGAGAAGCAATTTGATTGATAACATGATGCAAGAAGAAGTTGATATGATTAGAAATAGGTCCCAAGTGGTTAGGATAGATGATGTAATTGAAGGGAGGTCTTGGTGACCAATATTTGACCAAAATTATGATACAAGGATTTATTAGAAGAAAAGCATGAGAGATTTCCGTTGGTTGGAGTCCAGAAGATTGATTGTGCAAGCGATCAGCTATAGTTGATTAAAGAATTCAAATGTCAGATTTTGATTTCGATCCTGAAAAATAGATTTAGTATAGTTGAATTAGCAAGGGGTGTCATACTCACGCACAACTGACCACTTGATGAAATCAAGATTGATCGATAAGAACCTCAAATCCTTCACATTGTAGATAAATATTGATATTGTGCATATTTCAACACCATGCAAATGCAGACGCAGATGCAAGACTAACATGAATGCAACCTAAGGTGTAGTCATTGAAACTTTAGCAATGAAATTTTTCATCATCGAGCATTTTTTGAACATTGGATTCAATACAATCCTTACTGGTGCCACTGTGACCATAAGAATATGAATATGACTTTCGTCATATAATATATGAGAAACTAATGTAAGCATTAGGCACAAAATTTGAGATGACCTGAACGTTGTTTCTAGTTGATATTGCAAGAGTACACCAGTATCGAGGAAATCAAATCCAAGATAACCATGAGTGCGATCTTGCATAAATAAGAAAAGCAATAACAGTTAAGGAGATAGTTCTGACCTCACCTTGGCATACAAATAAATAGGATTGAGGGATGTGAGGCTTTTTCACCTTACTGCAGGAGCGCTTACCACATACACCTTGTTTATTTGAAGTTGTTCGATCATCGCGACCACACCAAAAAGAAATAGACAAAGAAAATATTAATGAAAAATCAATGAAAATAGACAACAACCAAATAGAAGTTTAGCATACTTCAGCCAATTTCAAAGTTTTTGGATGTGTATATGTATGTGGTGTTGAGAAATATTGTCATGCTTTTGAGTGTGATGTGTTTAATTGTTATCGATCTGTTGTTTATGTTTGCGGTGTCCAATGTGTGTTAAGAAAAATAGATGTGTCCAAATATAGTGTTAAGAAACACTTTTGATTAGAGTGTTGAGAAACACCTATTTGCATCAATAGCAATTTGTCCTTCATAAATCACAAGATTATTGACTTTAGTGCAATCCAAAATGTGATCAAATTTGAGGACCATGCCCCATGGTCATGAACTTTGATTGCGATGATTGACTTGACTCATACTGTGAGGAAAAATCTGATTTGTTTCCCCTATACTATGATTTTGGATCAGTTTCAAGCCAGGAGGGTTCTCAGAAGAACCAAAGTGTCACGAAAGTGACTGAAAGATATGTACAAAGTTAAGCAAAGGATTGCCAAGACTGAGCATTAATAGATGGAGCACTGAGTACAAGAGGCTCCTATTTACCAGGTTTTCACCTACTTGGCAAAGATGCTATTTTTGCTACCATGGCGCCTGTTTACCATGTTTTCACCAAGGCACTTTTTCTTCTTTTTCAATTTTTTTGTATTTTTCCATTTTTTTATTTTTTTATTGTTCTCTTTTTTGATTTTTTTTATTGATGCATCAAGGAACCTATTTCTAGGCACCAAGATGATCATTTTTTTCAGGAATTTTTCCAATTTTTAGATTTTTTAGAGATTACTCATTCTCAAGCAAGATCACATTAGTTTTCTCCCAATGTCTAGCAAGGTTTAGGATATTGCAGATGGATTAGAAATTTGATGGATAAGGCAAATAGACAATGATGAATGAAGAGGGTGAATTCAACCTCAAAGACACTCTCCTCAAGGTTACCCAAGCTAGGGTAAATGAGTATAGAAATGTAGGCTCATGGAGTAGTGCTGGATAGCATATAGGATAATGACCTGATGTCATGAAAAGCATGTAGTCCAAAAGAATGGACATGTCAATAGACTTCTAAGAACCTATTTTTTAATTTTGATCAAGACCAAGGGGTCAATTTTGGATATAGCTATGATAATGCAATCAAGATAAGGGGTGATGGAGGTATAAGTGAATGGTTTGGATTATGGTAGGAATGCTCAGAGATAGTAAGGATATGCTTGGGATAAGCAAGATCATGATATGGTACCATGGATGAGAGAAAGTGAATAGATTGATGGAAAGGATAATGAATGTCAGGATACATGTGTGTTCATGGATAGGTTCAACCTTGTCAAGATCACCAGAAGGAACATGGATGCTCATGGGCTAACTATATGTAAGATATGATAGATAAGATTAATTTTTATTTCCAAAACTCAGTTGATGACAGCATATGCATTTTTAAAGATTTAATTGATTTAAATGCATATTTTAATTCAAAAATCAGTTGATGACATCATATGCATTTTTAAAGATTTAATTGATTTTAAATTCATATTTTGTTTTTATTAATTAATTTAATTCCTTTTTGAATTTTATTGACAATTTAGTAATTTTATTTAATTAATATATTAGAATATCAATTAAATAATTAACTTAAGGTTTATTTACCGTGATTTTAGGAATTAATTAATTAATCAAGTATGATGATCGATTAGGACCTAGGGTTCATGTTAGATTAGCTTGCATTTGATGAATTGCCTGTTTGATTTAGGACTTAGAATAATGAAGATTAGAGTTTCTTGATATGAGACTAAGATTAAGGGTCTAGGGTTTAGGTGACCACTTTTAGGTCATTACAACTATCACCATGCACTTTTAGGGCTTTGATCCCTCTTTTTCTAGCCCACTCCAATCCATTCACTAGACTCTCATACTTAGCAGTGTTGCTAGTGCAAGAGAAGTTGAATCTAAAAGCTATATAATATTTTCCCCTTTGGAGAGATTAGCATAACACCACCACCAAAGTCATGTCTACTTCTAGCACCATCAAATAATAGCTCGCAAACTTGATCGCTTTGATCTTCTGATTTGGTGTCTTCCTTGAAAAGGTTTGGCTCTATGAATCCTTTCTCTTGTATCAAATAGTTTCCCAAAACAGGATCCAAAATAGCATTGGCTTGGGCCTCTGAGGATCTTTTAGACTCCAATTCATCTAGATAGATATCTAGGATATTTTCTATCTCAGTGTTTGTTTCTCTGATGATTGGGAAGTCATTACTATCAAGTACAAGACAACTTGCATTGAGTACATTGGACACATAAGGCTCTATATAATGTGCTTCCAATGATTCAAATTTGATGGTAACCTTGGTTCTATACCTAGTATGGAAAAGCATGTGAGACCAGTCTGAAGAAATATAGCCTCCTATCTTTGTTGTGAACTCCCTTGAAAAACATATGGCAAAGAGAGCAGGGAGATCTAATGTGTAGATGTCAAGTAGGATAGAGAAATTGGAGCTTGCATGTAGAATCAAGCTTGTATCCTTAGATACACCTATTGTTTCTACTGAGGAACCATCAAGTTGTGTCACCTTCTTTTGGAAAGGTTCATATTTAAGTCCCAATTGGTTAGCTACTTCCTTGGGCATGACAGAACTAGTAGCCCCACTATCTACCATAAAATTATGTACTAAAGATTTGCCAATAATTAACGATACATAAAAGGGAGGTGGTTTTAAGTTCCTACCCTGCATGGCCTCTACCTTGGATTTGCTTCTTGGAATCTTATTTTCTTGATTAGTGTTGACCAACACTAGCTTAGAAACATCATTTGTGGGTTGTTGAGGAGTTGTCACTTCATCCATACCCTTCTTCAAGATCTCAGGCTTCCCTAGAATAGCCAAAGATTCCCACATAAAAATGGTGACATTCACCTTCTTCATGTTGTCTACAATGTTGAAGGGCATTGTTATGTGTACTCTTTGGTGTGGTTTCATTATTATGGGCTCAACCTCCTTAGGATATTGATTGGAATTGTGGGAGGATTATTTAGTAAGGTAGGAGTAGATGGGTGTGATGTCTTTATAGATGTATTAGCCCTAGCTCCATATCTTTGGTTCGGCTTGCTCCATATCTTTGGTTCTTCTTTTAGACTGAGTGTTGGCTGCAATTGGAGACTCACCATTCACTCCATTGAAATCTTGCTTCTCCCAACTAAAGAGGGCAGTCTCATTAGGTTGTGTTTCTTGCTAAGGAATTGATACACTAGAAGAGGCTTTTGATTTGGTATGTGAAGTGTTCTAAACCATTAGTGCTTGTTTCATCCATCCATTCAAGCATGAAGCTTGCATGTGGGGTTGATTGCAAGGAAAACACCATTCATTATCTGAGACCAAATTATTCTGACTTGGAACTATATCTCTAGTTGGATTTGTAGAGTTAAGAGGCATGGGATTATAAAGTTGGAATGGCCTCTGATTGAAGTTCTGCCTTTGACCTTGGTAGTTCCCCTGATATGATGGCCTATTCTGCTGATAGGATTGTCCCTAATTTTGATATTGTTGGTTGGGATTTTGACTTTGTGGCTAAAAGGGTGGTATATTTCCTTACCTCTGCTTCTTTAAGTTGGTCAATTATTTGGTTAGATTCTGTAACAATTTTTCCATTTCTTGTTGACTACTTTGCAACAAGTTATTCATTTCTTGTTGGTCACTTTTCATCGTTTGCAGCTCTTGAGAAAAATTGGCCTTGGAATCCTCATAGCTACTACTGGCTTGAAGTGCTACTATGGTGGGTATAGGAGTGTATGGAGGAATTTGTAGAGGCATATTGGGTTGGATGTCAGGGAAATGGGCATGGGTGGCCTTGGGGCTATCATACCTACTTGGATTAAACATTTTTTAGCTGTGACTGCTATATCAAAGGCTTGATGTAGTGAGGTACCTCCCATGGATTGAATCATGATGAAGATTTTGTTATTCAAACTTTTCAAAAAGTGCAGGAAGGAATGGTCAACCAAAGGCCTTACTGAGATAGGAATGCTATTCCATGTCTTGAGGAACCTATTGTTAAAGTCTATGATCTGTTCTTGAGGATCCCTTTTTATGGTTGTCATTTTCTCAACCAAAGATAAATAATCTGATTTATCCTCAAAATATTTTCTTAATGATTCTTCTAATCCATCCCATGAATCAATGGAACCAACAGCTAAAGTTCTAAACCACTCTAAGGCCTTACCTTTGAAATAGGCTACTAGTTTCTTAGTAGCCACATATTCTTCAGTGACATGATGCATGCTACAAATGGTAGCCACATCTTCTTCAGTGACATGATGCATGCTACAAATGGTAGCCACATCTCTTATGTGTTCACAAGTTGTCATTTGTCCTTCATCTATGAAATCAGGTAGACTTTTGAGTAGTGTTGCTAAGGGCACATCATGATGTTGAGAGAAGCTTAAAGGACTCCCTTGTTTGAAGGGTACAAAGGTGAACTGTCTAGCCATTGTAGGAACTATGATTTGTTGAGAAACAACTGTGTGAGTTGTACTTGAATTGAAGAGTGGAGTTGAATATTCTTGTAGCTGTCTAGTTAGAGATCTTCCTCTTCTCCTTGAGTGAAAAGGCCAAGGTCTCCTTTCTGAGGTAGGTGGTGTAGATTGTACCCTCCTTTTAGGGGATGTTCTTTGTGATGATCTATAGTAATTTCTTGTTAGAGGCAACTACAAGAACTCCAAAGGCTTCAAGCTCCTTGTTTCTATCTTTCTCATAAACTTTGAAAAGGACTAGATATTGTTCTTTAAACCAATGGAGTTGCCAGATATGCTTTGAAAAGAACCTCTTTAGGTCAATTCTATGCAGTTAGCATATCAGAGATATCATAGACTTAAAAATGAACTTCTTTTGGTGTCCCACTGGGCATGCCAGAATTGTTATACACTAAATTTTGCACCCTATTCAAGCTCTCATAGTCTTGATAATCTAGTATAACATGGGAATCACTTCTAGGTTGTGGGACCTTTGCTAACTTGAAGTGAAGCCTCTGAGTTCTATGCCGGTTCCTCTTGGATAATCACCTAATCCTCTCTTTTGACATGAAAAGTAAAATTGGAAGGGAAAGGGATAGAAGGAATACTTGAAAGGAAATAATTGTACAGAAAATTATCGTACTAGGTGATACACTGAAGATAATATGAAACATGACATAATAACCATACTAGCATGAAGATTCTTGGATCTAATAGAACACAATATTTTTTAATAGGCTTGCATAAGTATTTCTTAGAGAGGTTTGAAATAGAAAGAGGCTTTTCAAGGAAAGAGAAGATTTCACAAATAATAGCTTTCCTAAGGGAGTAGACACACATAGTGACCTACAAGAAAACATTCACTCCAGAAAATAGGCACAGGAATGAGACAAAGTAACCAGGGATGAAAAAAATCCATAGGATTACCTAAATCAGATCACACACCGTAGTACACAAAGATGTTGAAAGAAACAAAGGCTCAAGAACTCCAATATTTCTCTAATAAAAGTCACTATATCATATTTCAGTAAGAGAAATATAGATAAGATAAAATTAGAGGACAAAAAAGATGTCTTAGAAACCTTAACATAATCTAGAATTCATTGAAAGATTACAATAGGGTGAAAACCTGAGGGTAGAGAAAATAACACCAAAAATCTTACACCACCTGGAAAACTCTAAGCTCTAAAAGCTCTCAAAAAATTATATATATGCTCCTCTAGCATGCAGGCTTAGGAGTCAATCCAATTCTTAGAAATTATGGCTATAATAGATCTGCATAAATAATTTAGAAACCCTAGAAATGTCAATTCTGATCATGAATGCATCATAGAAATATCTGAGTCGATAAGATACAGACTTGAATATCTTTCCCATCACCGTAATTGTGATTTTGAGAAGTCATCTTGACCCATTCCTCTGTTTGTATCTTAAAACACCACGCCACCACTATGAGCCCTGAGATCAGATCTTTTGAATATTTGAATATTTAAATATTAATTCTCATAGGTGGTGCAGGTACTTATATTAATGGCCAATAAAATACTTGATCTCTAATTTGAAACACATTCATTGATCTTCATCCCTAGCTCTGATTCCTAGCTCATCTTTAACCCTGGATTACTGAATCTTTCATGTTGTTGAGTCACTGAATCATTCCATTAACTCTGAGTTTATAATGAGGTTGCACGATGACCGCAAGCTCAAATCTAAGATCTATAATTCGCACTTAATCTCTGAACCATAGGAGCATATTCCTTTTCCTTATGAGACTAGATGACCACCGCGGGAGAAAAACACACTCAACGGAGCTGATTAAATCATATGCAAACTCTAATCCTTACTTTACTTAACCTTCTTGACCATGGTTTATTTAGAGACCTAGAAACTAAGCAATCTCATAGTCTCTGATTATTCTATTTAATCATGGTTCCATCACGAGACTCAGTGACCACCATGAGATCATCTTTGCATCGACAGATTATGTGAAATCTCTTGTCTTTGTTGACCTTTTTACTTCTTTGGAGACTTAGTGATGACCATAGGATCTAAAGGCAATTGACGACTCATGTGAAATCTTGGAAGAAAATAATTAAGCCTAATCTCCTTTAGTGCCCATGCGACTTAACAGATACTAACCAGACTTAAACTCCCAATTTTACCATGAGTTGATAGATACACTGAGTCTCAAAGTCATAGAATAAAACCTTAACCGCTGAGTTTATCTTGAGACTGAACACCATCCACATGATCAGAACTTGAACTTAAACTAATCCATGACTTGCGTTTAATCTCACAAACACTTAAGCATATTCCATTTTGATATGATATTATGCGACAGCCACAAGATAGAAAATTTGATCTACGGCCCGCGTGAAAACTCAATGACTTGAAAGGATATTCCTTTTCTTTCTAAGATTGCACGACTAAAGGCAAATTGAAGTCGCGAAGTAAAATAGAATATTTTGTTTCCTTTGCATGACTAAAAGATAAATAAAGAAACGTTAATATGCACATGACTAAAAGGAAGTTTAAGTCATCTGAAAAGGTAATGATAAAATAGAACAGGGTGAGGAGAACAAGGGTTTTCTCATGAAATTCTTAGGGTTTTTAGCACTTAGGTCTTTTTCATGAACAAGGGTAAATTATAGCCTAAAAAATGCAGAGATCAAGATCGGCCCCTAGAAACATTTGCAGAATCCTACAAGCTGGGCTCTACCCTCATGAGAGCCACATTTTTCTCCACTTGTAGCCAAAATCTACATAAGATGGGAAATATGGGTAACGGTTTGATCCAGAAGCATCTTGGGTTCTTTGCAATCTTGCATCCACCATAAACATTTTATTTTTCTATTCCTATTCATCCATTGCTATTTTTTCTATCATGTTCAAGTTCTACATATCCTTGGTAGTTGCAGTCGTAGATTCCTGTTCTAGATATCATTAGGAATCTTTTCCTATGATCGCAACTAATTTGGAGTATCATGCCTAAAGCTATGCTATATTTTGTGGCTATGTTTAGAATGTGTTCTTCACATTCTTGATCCAGTCAGTGTCTGGATCCTTGGTTGGATTTCCTTGATCAGTGGTGCTAATGGCTCATTTTCCTATGTAGCTACGTGTTTGGCCGACTTGTTGGTATGATCGTTTGTTGTGATTTATGTGTTTGTTAAAGATATCTAATCAGAGGCTGACTAGAGTTAGTTGGTAATATGTTTTGTTTCTCTTTGGAAATGTAATCATGAGGCTGACCTGTTAGGTCACGGTCATGTATTTAGGTTGGATCTTGGTCCTTGTTTGGGCGACAGAAGCCAAAGATTGAAAGTAGTAAGCTAGGTTTTTGAAGAAGGTTGTTTTATAGTCATAGTCCATGAAGGATAATTAGGTTCTTTGTAATAATTCCCTGACATTTTTGAGCTAGGCATGTTGACTTCTATTGCAGATCTTTGTAATTATTTTACCTATTAATGAAAGGATTGCATGTGTGGTCCATACTCTAAATCTATGTATTTTCTTCTTGTAATATTTGAGTTTCTACTATGTAACTCTTTCTCCATGGCTAGATAGTTCATTTCCTTGGACCCTCCTACCTTGGGTGTGTCATCCTACAATGTGGTTCATTTTAAAGAGGGATCCATTGATCAGTTCATGGAGAACATGATAGGTTTTGATAGGAGCTTATCTCGTCAATTCATTTCCTCATGGGAGGAAAGGAGAGTTTTTGTTAGTGGCATTAAGTTTGAGGTTAATGAGGATGTTATCGCTCAAGTTGTAGGTCTCTCCATAGAAGGAAGAAAGTGGAAGAAAACTAGTAGGACCCTTGATGTTTCCAGCTTGAACCAATTCTTCCAAGGCAATGAGTAGGTTGTTAAACATGGTTGTGGGTTCAACCATGAAAAAATTCTAGATCCTTGGGCTTAGGTGTGTGCCACGGTGATAAAATATTTTACCTTAATAGGTCATTTTGGGGTTTTTTACTATTATCATCTCCCTTTCCTGAACCCTTTAAGAAATCATGACCTTATTTCAATCTCGTTCTTCCTACTCTATTCTATGGGTATCAATGTTAGGGAGATTGTGGATGCTAAAAAGTAGGGGAAGAATTATATGATTTTACATTAGGGCCTTATTTACCACCTATATAAATTTCACCTTTCCCTCTGTCCTCCCCACACTATCTCAGTCCAACCAGTTCCTCCTTACCCCACTCCTCCCTCTACTAGTATTATTCCTGCTGCTAATCCTACTAGAAAGTAATGTCTCAAAAGCCTTGGTATTAAATCCCTCCAAGGACCTATGGAGACCTCCCCCATGGACTATTTTGATAATCCTAAGGATAAAAAGGGGGAGAATCCTATCCAAGATAGAAAATGACCCAAGAAGGCAAAATCTAATATTAAGTAGATTTTTTCATCGTTCGACCAGGCTAGCTATAAAAATTAAGGGAAAAGGGAAAAAATGTATTTTGGTTTCTTATTTTGAGGACTTAGAGGAAATTGAGAGTAAGGAGGAGGAGGAAACAAATGATGAGGACACTTCATCACATTTATTGGGGAGTCTTAAAAATGATAATAATGATATGAACCCTTCTACTGTAATCAAATCCACTCCCCCTTCTCCTCCCTGTGAGGAGAAGAATGTTGTTGTGGTGGAGATCCCTACAAAGAAAAATGATGGTGGGTGTATTATTTGTAAAATTAAAGATGATGTTTCTAATATCAACGAAGGTATGCAGAAGATGAGCTCTAATATTGCAAATATTCAGAATAGGTTGCAAGAGATTGGTTGGTTCACACTCATGGTTATGCACAACTTGGAAATGACTCTTTTTCTTCTTTAGAAGAAATTGAACGATGACAAGGTCATGGAGAAGGATTACTATAAAAGTTCCTTCCCAAAGACCCGGGATGCATGACGATGTCCAAGACCACTACCAGTAAAAATAACTGATGCTTACTTCTAGTTATTTGTTATTTTTTGTCAATGTCTGTGGCCTTTATTTATCTTTTTCCGCTAGTAGTTTTAGACTCTTCGGGGACTATTTTAATTTTATCCATGTGTGGCTTAGTTTTAAAAAAATTATTACTCTCTATACTCTTGTTAGTGTGTTCTATTTACTTTTTTGGATTCCTATATGCTTCGATATTGGTAGGTGTTAGGTTATTTTTGATAGGGGTGAGCATGGTTGATCATTTTTTGTCTTTTTGTTAATGTACTATAAATGATGATTTACTAACAATCACTGTGGAGTCTTGTAATGGGTCAACACCCTTGTTTATGTTGTTATTATAAAAAACAACTATAAATATTTCAATTTCAAAAAAAAATTTATAAAAAAAAACCATAAATATTTCTACCTATTAAATATTTAATAACACCTTGATGCAATCAAGATCGAAGGGATCTCAAAAGAGATGTCCAAACTTGCAGCCAACAACAAGAACAACAATGGAAACCACAACACAACAAGATACAATGAATATCAATTTAGATTCTTCAATAACATGAAATTACATCAAACATGCCGAGTTGTAAGGTCTTCTTAGTTACGACCATATACATCATAAAATACACTAAGATCTATCATAGAGATCTTCTGCAAGCTTCAAATAACCCCCTTAACTAGCCCAGACCTGTAATAGACATCAATCTGGCAGGAAAAAACAAAAGAGATCTAAACTTGTGCTCGCAAGCCATCAAGAAATCCTCTTGTTTCCTAAGTCAACAAGATACTATCCTTCACCTAGTATAGATCTAGAGACTTTAACAAAAATTCTTCCACTACCCTCCTCTCTGCTACCTCTACTCTACCCAAACCTTCTTTTTATACAACACAACCACAAGTTGGCTTTACAATTAAAATAAATCAACCAAGCACAAGTCTGAATCAAGAACACAACACCCAATGTGTTATTCATCATTCGGCTTCCAAAAACCATTAAATGTTCATAGGAGAGTGAACCAAATCAGATTTAGGTCCTCACACCTCCAATGGTTGATCTAAAAATGGAGGAACACAACCAAAAATTAAATGCACAAGTCAGCCAGACCAAACAATAAAAAAAAACCCATCGATGATCAAGAACACCAAAACCAAGCCACTCAGTGAGAGGCACAACCGAGACAAACACCACCAAATAGACACCACCGAGCATAGCATAGCCAGGCACCATTGAGCCAGTCACCAAGTTTGTTGGTGAAGCAACACATCTTCCAACTGATAACTGTTGAGATTGCTGAGACGCAATGCAACCAAGATCACCTGCATGCAAAGCTGCTACGAGAATGAAGAAGACAGAAAGAGAGAAAGAGCTAAGGCGACCGATAGGCCAGAGACTGCAAATGCATGTTGACAGAAATGATTTCTATATTATCAACAATGAAATGATTTACAACTCCCTTATGAAATACAAAACAGACAATCCTTATAAAGGATGTCAAAACCCTAAACGGGCAACTGCTAGGAAATAGAAACTTTCCTAAGTCTAAAAGGAAACTGCCTAAGTGAAACTTAAGCACTAAAGAGTAATTTCTAAATTACTCTAACACCCCCCCTTAAGTGTAACT
>MU224882.1:3401063-3413629 GCA_018584345.1 Thuja plicata | reverse complement strand
ATATATATATATATGACACATTGATCATCTCTACTAATAAAAATTTATCTACACAATTCAATTATGGTTATTGAAGATAAACTCCATACCATTTTTTATTAAAGATAAACTCACCATTAATTTATATCGAAATTCACCTATAAAAAAAACTAAACAAAGTGTCCATCCACTTGTTCTCTCACATTTCAAAACTAAAAGTCATTCTAAACACCCATTTTCTTTATAAAAGCCCAACATTAATTTAGACTTAACTTTCACTCCAAAGAATTGAAAGGTCACTATTCACTGTTTTTATTGACTTAGGCATGATTCCCATAAAGGAGGTATGAATGAATGATCTAAAACTTATATGAAGATGCCCAAATCTAGCTTAAAATGGTTGTTTTTATCTTATAGCTTTAAAATGGTTGCTTTTGTTATTTTATAGCTTTAAAAATCTAACCCTAGTGCTCAACTTGGTCATGGGAAGGGTTTACCCATTTATTAATGATTGACATACACTATCCATAATCAAATGGGCCCTTGCTAGATATGAGATGAAAAGCATCCCCCTCATTCCTAGTGTCCAATCCTTATCAATGCATCTTTCCCATCCCTCCCTTTTATACTAGTTTATCTATTCCATAATTGTCTCCTCCTTTTAACAAGTATTATACTTAGATATTCTCTTAGGACAGCTAGAAAGGGACCAATGTAATGGTCCCCCGCGTGTACATGTTTTAAAGATGGAGGGGGAAATTACAATATAAAGTATGAGGAAAGTTAATAAATGGCGATAGCAACCTATCAAATTTGGCGGCCCCGCCAAATCGGACAAGGATTAGATTGGAATATTCCGCGGACCAAGTAACAATGAACGTCACTACGACGTTTGCATGCTGTCATCATGAAATTTAATTTTTGGACGTTAGGCTATTGCGTGGTTTCGCTAGTATTATTAATTTCAAATTCACTTTTTGGGCCCCTACTCTCCTCTATAGCGGTGGAACTTTATATGGCATGGTCCTCACCCTAAGATATTTTTAGTGTCCTTGAGAGTTTATATGGAGAAGGAAGTAGAAGGATGACAAATAGGTTAAGCCAATCTTAATTGATTTTTCATAATTTATTAGAGAATGAATAAGCACATACTTTTTTTTTTTATATTATTATGGGTTGTTTTGAGATTGACAAGAAAATATATTGGTTAGGTTTCAATTTTGATAATAATTATTCAAATAAAATTTGTTTCATTCAATTTGAAAGTTGACTAATTTATTTTGAGATAAATGCTAAAAGTTCAACCTATCATAAAATAAGAACCAATTTATTATGAAATGATTACAAATGACACAAGTCAAGTTGGTAGAAGATAAGAATCATGAGGAGATTACAGTAATGAAGAAGACAGGAAAAGGACAATAAATAGATGAAAGCAATTTTATTTAGATTTTTGTTTTGGAATTTGATCTTAAATTATCTTACATTAATAATTAGTTATTTTATCAAAGATGCTTATTCTAATTTATATTATAACAATTATTCGATACGGTCATTTTAAGATGTAGCAAGAAAATATATGATAACTTTTATGCTACAAAGGGACAATATATAGGTTAAAGCAATTTTATTTATATTTATATTTTGGAATTTGACTTCTTAAATTAGCTTAAATTAATAAATAGTTATTTTATTACAGGTATTTATTCTGATTTATATTATAACAATTATTTGATAAGGCCATTTTTAATATGTAGCAAGAAAATGTAAGATAAATTTTATGTTACAATGATGAACAAGAGAAAAATGATAATAAATAGATGAAAGCAATTTTATTTAGATTTTTGGTTTGGAAGCGACTTCTTAAATTATCTCATGTTAATAATTAGTTATTTCATTAGAGATTTTTATTCCAATTTATACTAGAACTTTAATTATTTGGTAAGATCATTTTAAGATGTAGAAGGCAAATACAAGACATTTTTGTGTTATACTAATGAGTTTTTTTCATTTAGATTATAACAATTATTTATTGTGATCATTTTCAAAGAATTACACAAAGTCAAACCTCATGTTACTACAGCCTGATCAATGTCAATTTCATATTCAAGTGGTGGTAACCATGTTGTTCTAGGGTTGGTAGTTTTGATGAGTGTAGTGTCGATGTCCACTATAAATCATATCTCATCTTTGTATTTTTCCACTAGTTGAGCAGGGATTCTCATCCTCTTCTCCATCCTAGTCTTGAGTGTAGCAAAGTAGTCATCCATTAAAGGTGTGTAGTTATCTCCTTGTGACTTAATGAAATCACTAATATGTGCACTTATTGGTCGGTTGGTGTCCCAAGTGACATCACCGACTGAAGGAAAGAAGTTCTGAAAGTAAAAGAATGTGCAAACTGGATCTAATTTTATTTGTGATTTAGTAGGGTATTTGGATTTATAGTTGGCACTTCTGAGTTTTAATCCCGAAGATTTTTTGAGAGGTATATAAACATCCTATGTCTCCTCAATTTGGTAACCACAAGTAAGGATTCACATTCATGTTCAAGCAATCAAGTTCAAGGTTTAAAGGGAAGCATCCAATAATTCAAGACCTAGACTTCTCAATAATTCAAGGTGTTATTATCTATGGATCAAGCTTCTTTCCCTCATTTAAGGATAAGTAAAAGGAGTTTTCTATCAAGGAAGGAGATACACATACATCTACATTCATCCAAGTCTTATTTCCTTTTCTCAATCTAGCATTGTTATGAACTACAACATCCATTACACAAGGTTTTGTCTTTCATGATTTTAATTTGGGTTATTGTGTTAATCTAAATTTATTGCATCGATATACTTGATCACACTCAAAGAAACAATTTCATTGCCAAGATATGACATGCTTCATTTTCTAGATCTAACCCCTACTATATAAAAACACACTTTCATAATAAAAAGTACAATAATCTGTCACCCTTTTATAAAGGTAAAGGCTAACAAAATCAAGGTTGTTCAACTTCAATAGTATAAAAGTGACATTTATGTTTGGAATTTGAAGATGATGTAAACTAATAAAATGTTTTAAAATGGATGAAGTTTATGATCAATATTTTTAATATTTTTTTTGAATAAGTTTTGATATGTTTTTTTAATTTTTAAAGACAATTTTTCAGTTGCAGAAACATACTGAAAATTAGGGGTCTAGTTCCCGACAAAAAATTATATGTAAATAAACATTTTTCCCCCTAATTTCAAAATATGTTATAGATGACATATATAGCCAGTGCATGAAGAAATAAAAATTGGTTTGTGACCTATATTTTCTCTTTTATAACAATTCAAATTCCAACTCACCTAAAATCAACAGTTTTCATCTCCTGCCATATTTTTCATAACAAATATATCCCAATCCAAAAAAGAAATATATATTCTTGAATAGGACTCTCTCTTCTAGTGCACCATATATTTTTCAAATTTATTTAATATGTTTTACTATTTTTTTTATTTCTCCGAATCAACATCTCCTTGACTGTTAAAATACCTCCTTGCAATATTTTTTAATTATAATAGACTATGTCTAATTAAAAAACTATAAAATCTATAAGAGATATTCTTGAATCTGATCTCTACAAAAGGGTATTTTTGTATTTTTTTTAAAATATCATTAAAAATATTTAGAGTTATTGCAACGTCACTTTTCTGAAATAATTTTATTTCTACGGTAATTGGACTCAAAGTGGTATAAAACATGCATTTAATATACATTTCCAATTGGAAATGTTAAAGCACTTATCTAACTTAACTAAATGAATCTAGCTAGACCATATGTTTGACCAAAATTAATTTTTAGTAAGAAATACTAAAATTCAGCTGTACTGATAAGTTAGCCTAAAAGGTGACAGATTATTGTGCTTTTACCCTCATTTATTTTATTTCATTTCAAGTTTGATTCAAAATAGGGGTTTGACTAAGTAAAATTCCTCTTTACAACCTTCTTCCCCATTTCTATATGTGTAGGAACAGGGAGCAAAATTATCAGAACTTAATTTGTAAAGTGTGGGATCTAACGAAAAGAATGCAACTTGTTTTAGGAAAATTTGTAGAGAACATATTGCCCCAGACTATCTATACCTAGGAATGGAATAACTAGGACATTCTATACCTACTAAATCCACTTTAGATTTAGACTTAGGTTAGTACAACTTTCTAGTTTCTATTTCAGGTCATTATAGTTGTTTGTCATTTTTCTGTTGGCCTACATTTTTTGTAACTTGTCATATTTTATTATTTATCCTCCTATCTTGTATATTCATACCATTTCCCCACATATCAAACTTCCCCAAATGCATTATTGTAAAGTATCATTGAATCACTTAGAGCTTAATTCCTACTTGAGCCTATTGGGTCATCTTCCTTCTGATTATGCATTAGGGATAGGAGGAGAAATGTACCTTACCTTTTCTTATTGTAGATTTTGGTGAGCCCCACTTATAACATTTTCACTTCTTATTTGGTGCTTAGATATATTTTTTTTTCATTTTTTTTATACATTTATTTTTAGTATTATCTTTTCATACATTGATAAAAAATTCAAAAAAAATTACATATTGGTTTCATAGATCTAGTTCATTCTTGCATTGCATTTTCATATTTCAAAACATAAAAAATCAAAAAATATTTCTTTACATGCAGTGTGTGTCTCATTAGATTATAAATTTTTTTTAATTTCCATGTACAAAGCTTTACTTCATTTGATGATCCATTTAGTAGTGAAGACCTTTAGATCCCATGGATAAAGTCCTTGATGAGTTCATCTCTACTAAGTCTTCCTCTCAACACCCTAAACTTTCTTTTTTCCAAAAGTTGACTAATGTGATAGAAATATTTATGGTATACAACAATCCCCTTTATGAACCTATCAATGCTTCCTCTCCCAAATATTCTCTCCCCCACGAGGACATATTAATGCAAGAACATTGTTTTAAAAATTCTCTCAATGATATCCCTCTTTGGGACGAGCCATTAGAGAATGATGTTGATTATTATCTTGATCATATGCATCTCTCCCATGAGAGTCCCTTGGTGCTAGAGGGTGATATTGTGTGAGAAGAGGGTAATATATTTCCTAATTCTCTAAATGACACTACCCCTCCTATACATTTAAATAATATTCCCTCTAGAGATGAAGAGTTAATGAGTTGTGTTTTTCCTTCTAAATTTTTTCAGAAAAATACCTTAGATCCAGAGGATGATATCATTGATGCTCTCTCTTTTCCAAATAAATATTTTGAGAATAAATAATCCAATCAACTAAATACCATTCAAGGTACCCCTTAAAACAAACTAATCATTTTTGTAAATGGTGCTACAAAATGTAATTATCATGCAATACCATGTACACATATAACAAAAATTCTCAAGAGAATAATATCCTCAATGTCCTTGTTGGGACCTACAAATTTTAGAGGAAGTTGAGGTTGCCATATATGGTTTTAGTACAAAAAATCTAGCCAAGTTAGGAAATTCTTTGTTTGAGATGTCACGTGGTCTCATTTTATATTTAAGATATCTATAGACGGAGATGGTTATTTTGTTCAGTAGTTAAGGGTTTTTCCCTGCATGAACGAAATTGAGAAATAAGAGCTATTTTCATATTTCTCTGCATTATGTTGTTTATTCAGAGGAATTCTCACAAGGATATATCCCATATTGATCATGCATGGGAAGAGTTCAATGTTATTATTCATTAACACATAGAAAGTAAGTGTGAAAAGTCATGACCCTTTTGGCAAGTGATTCACGCGTGGTATGGACAACTAGCGGTGGAAAAGGATATTTTGTGGAGTCGTGTCCATATGGTGATGACTCAGTAGAAGGGTTAGAAAATGAGAGTGCGTCACATGGAAGGATGAATGAATAATGAGGATATGGAATGGGATATGTGAAGGACAAGTGTAATTTCTCCATGACTTCATGAAGTAATGGAGCAGTCAGGAGGAAGAGTTGTGATGGTGTGCAAGAGTGATATGTGGCAGACAACAGGGTAATCACAGCGTTGCAGGGTGGACTGATGATTAGTGGTGGAAGTTGTGAACTTGTGAGTGTTTAATAGAAATTCTTGTCATAGGGCCACAAGTCATATTGATGCTTCAAAAAGAGACTTGCAACCATGCAGTAAAATCAGAAGATGATAGTGTCGCAACATTGCAGAAATTTGTAGTAATGTATTGCGGTGTTGTGACAAAAAAAAATGTCAAGTCACAAGGTCACAAGGTTAAGCTGCAGTCAGGAATTTTTCTTGCGAAGTTGTGGTAAATTTTCACATGTCCACAATTGTAAAGGATAAGGGGAATCAAGTGCAATCCTAGTGTTGAGATGACAAATAAGTAGATTCATGGACTTTTCAAAAAAAATTGTGTGGCAGGATTGGCCATATGACAGTCAAGGCAGTATTGACTAAAGTTATCAGTATTTTTTGGCTATGTTATTTCATTTATTTACCTTTTTCTGTTCAAAGACACGTTGCCAGAAATGGATAGGAAGAAATGGATAAGCACGTCAGGGAAATCATGTTAAACGGTCAATTTGATAAGAAATGCACACAAAGTATGGAATATTTGGTAGACTAAAATTTTCAGAAGATCATGGTGTTTTCATTAAGAATTGTCATAGATTTTAATATGTCTCTGATTGTTTACCTCTACACAGATGCATTTTTAGATATTGAAGGGTGACTATCAAGGTACATTCTATAGAAGTGAATAAGGATTTGGATATTATAAGTATGACCTTTCCATGGCTTATTTGCGTAGTTGTTAACAAAAATGGATATTGTTGAGGATAAGTAGTGTCTTTGGATACAAATACAGAAAGAGTATTGGGACTAATTGCATGGGGAAGAGTACACTACAGTTGAAGGGATATTAAATGAAGATGGGTGGTTGAAGGGATATTAAAAGGTAAACTTTCTTTCAAACTCACAAATCATAAGAGCTTTACCTTTTTATACCCTTTTACTCAAATATCCAGGTTAGTTGGCTGGAGAAGACAATGAGGAGATGCCGAGTCCTTGGGTTTCTCTTTCTTAAATATTTTCAGAATATGTCGATGCGCTTGGAAGATATTTGATGAGAATCTTGCATCCTCGCTTATCTTGTATCACAACCATGTACTATGCTATATTGGCTCAACTCTAGTGTTTGTTTGTCCTGATAGTGACATTTTTTCACTAACTTATTCAATTGATGTGTACTAGAATCAATTAAAGGAGAAACATAACCTATATGGAAATACTCTTAAGTTACCTTTATGTCGAGCATATCAATTTTCCTTCAATGGTGCAGAATAGAAGCATAAAGGATTGGTTGCATTGGAAGCATGATTTTTTCTTCTCTTGTTGTTTTTGTGTCAGGCAATTTGAGTTTGTAACAAGTCATTTTTCCCTGGCCTGAAGCTTGTTGGCTCCCTTGTTATTATAAAAGGGGATTTCAAGGCCAGGTAGAAGTGTTCCAATTTGAATGTCCCGGTAGCAATTTTTAGCTTAAAATGAGTAGCATTGTAATTTATCCATAGAGAAATTTAAGTGAATCTGTGTTAACTATTATGAAGTTTTTCCTTGAGTTTGAAAGTTGTACTAATATTATATGGAAAAGATAGGAGATGATTTTGTTGAAATATAGTGCTAGTTCAGATCTCTCCAATGTGTAATCTTGTTATGTTTTGATTGAACAAAATCATAATTTTTATTCATTTAGTGAATTATTTTGATGTATGTAATCTTGTTTCATGCTTTGATCCAAACGGTCAATTAAATGCTTGATTAGGATTGCAGATCTAATAAGGTTATAAAGGGATTATGGTAAGTAGGTTGGGATAGGGTTACTATTTAAGGGATATTGTAAGGAAATACTCTTATATCATATGATATGGATGAAAATCTATTTTAAGATGTTGTATTACTGATGACTCAGATACCCAATGGGACAAGGCACTGATCTTAGCTTTTGTGGGCCTTACAAACATGTTGTCATTCAGATTCATGTTATTTCTTTATGCAACAAAATTGATTAAATCATGAATACCTTTACTTTTTTTATGTTGTTAAATTATTTCATCTCATGTTCCCAGCAAGGTCGATGTTCAATGGGTAATTAGCCATTATCTAGTATCTCTCGTTTGTGTTGAGCCTTATATGAGATCTCTACTTATATTAATTTCATTCAGTGTCTATTTCAAGGCATTAAAGGGAATCCCCCCTTGGTTTTGTAGAACCTAAAGTGTAGAGGGATAATCCAGTATGCTTTTTTTTTGGTCCAGGCCTTTTAAGAATTTGATCATTGGAGTTGGCCTCTCTATATAATGTATTGAAGAGTGTATTGGTAGCTTTGTAAGTGTAAAGCCTTTTCAAGAAGCAACAATCCTCCCTTCTACAAATTCAACCTTAGCACATAAGAATCATAATCAAGTAAAAACTATTCATATTCAATTTCTACCTCCTTCAATTATTTATCCAATACAAACAAGCACATCTTCAACTCTTCAAGATGATAATTGGGGAACTGTAGACTTTTGTGACCTATAGTAAAAACAAAACGCTTGAATTTAAGAACCTAACACCTTATTCTGACATATGTATGGATATTGAGTGGGCCTCTTTAAATTTCAATCCAATCCTACACAAAATAGACCCTTATCTTTTTTTATTCCAAACCTTGATGCTAAAAATGGTATAGCGCGTGTGCAACAAAGCATGGAAACCCATAAGAAATGTACATCACAATTTTCCAAAGAAACTCTAGGTTTCCAATCTTTGCATTTGTCTGGTCAAACTATACCTTCTTCTCCTAATTTATCATCACGAAAAGATAATTTTTTTCCTTACCTTCTTAAAGACAACTTAATTACTCTTCCTTTGGAAAAGAAACAAAAGCATACCAAACACAAACAAGACAATTCTTCCATTTGTTTGTATCACAAAATTCATGGCTATAAGACTAATGAATGTTACGAGTTAAAATACAAAATTCAAGAATTCATTGATTGTGGGAGAATTAAAAGGACATTTAACAATGAATGGCACCCTTTTCATTATCATTCTAAATAAAATCTAAGTTCCTATTATGTTTCTCCTCACTATGTGACATTGCTAGCCTATCCTTTGAGGGCTCATTTTTATTTATGGTGGTATAATTTTAGGTGTAATCATTCTTTGTGAGAAACATAATAGTCTTCCTTATTCCTTTTCTCAACACTTGGGATGCAAGGGTACTATTTCACCCCCCGATCTTGAGTTGAGTCTTTTATAACAAGATATATTTTCTTGCATGGATTTATTTGTCTACAAAAGGATCTTCTCATTTTCAAGAGATTTACATCCTAATTTTACAACCTTTTCTTTTCTTGAAAGCGCGTGTCTATTATAAATGAAATTTCACTTGGGTTTTATAACGTGTTTTCCTTTTCCAAGTATTCCCTTACATAGCAATAGATAAGGTGTTTATACTTAGGGTATATAATGGGTTATCTTTTCCCTTGCCTTCACCCTAGGGAAGAAATATTTCATTTCTCAATCTCTTATTCCTTTATAAGGATTCACTTTGTCAATTATGTGGTTTTTTTTTATACATGATATCATTTATTGCATGGAGATTGTCTATTTACATAAGGATCTTCTATTTTTCAAGAGATTTACATCATGAGTTACAACCTTTTCCTTGATTGGAAAGTGCAAGTATATCCTAAAAAAATACCCTTAATTGGGGGCTTAGAGTGTGTTATCCTTCATAAAGAATATATTTTTCACATAGAAATAGGGGATAAAAGGGTGGGTTCTTGTTTTCCTCCCCCTCATCTATTTTGAAGCATTTTGAATGCTAGATTAGGGTTTAGGGTTGTCTGGTTGGTTAGGGACAACCAATGATCACCTAAACCTAATCGGATGGTATCATGTTGCTATGATGGAATGATTTATGACATGATATGATTTTTTTATACCTTTTTATGTTATTATTTGTGGGTAGAGAACCTAAGTACACTAGGTGAGTGGTTCACAAGTGGGGTCTGAGGCCCTAAAGTGGCTAGCCAGGATAACCCATTGTGAGTTTTGTAATCAAGTGATAACCTAAATAAATGAACTCAAAAGGGGAAGATTACAAAGATTAATCAAGATTAAGTGATACCTTAACCATGTCTCTAGTCATTGTACATTCTAGGAATGTGAATCGAGAAGGTACCTTTTTGTGTGATGACACAATCGAACAACCTTGTCTTCATGAAAGGTGTTCGGTTCTGCATGTTCCTACTTGGGGGTTAGGGCCCAAAGAGGATATCCTAGATAACCCATGGGGTGAGGACTTTGTGATGAAACTTACCTAGCTTGTAGCCTAGAGTCTTTACACCTGTGATTACCTGTGCCTCTGGTAGTCCTGTTTTAACTTGTTGTCTTTTGTGATTCATGTTTTTTAATGGGAATGGTTTAATCCACCTTAGGTATGTCTTAGTTGTTACCTCTTTCATGGCCCTTGGTTTATATCTCCTATCTTGAGGGAATGGACCTGTTAGCACTGCATTGGTTTTCTTTGAATTTCTTGACCTTTGCTTTTCCCGGGCTTTCTTGATTTAAAATCCTATGCTTTGCTGCCCAAAAGAAGTCAAAATCCCTTTTGAAGTCATGTTTTAGTTTGGTCACTTTTTCGCGTCGGTCTTTTTGAAGTGTCTTTAAGTTGTGCAAGTGGGCGACAAGCTGTTAGTGAAAGAGAAAATCGCGCAATCACGATCAACTTATGAGAAGTTTAAATTTGTGTGCGAGTGAGCGGGTTCAATGTTTCAAGAAGGTAAATCACGCAGTCGTGATGTCTTATGAAAGTCGAGTTATAGGTTAGCGATTGAGCAGGCTAAAAATGGTTAAACTTATCGCTCGCTCGCTAAGATTTAAATGAATGAAATATTGAAAAAATGAGTCAGCGATGGGTTAAAAGCATGTATGTCGCGCAGTCACTGTAAAGTTATGCTGTCTATATTAGTCTTCGTGACCGAGCGAGTCTTGTTAAAAAATGAAGCAGTCGCATACCCGCATCAAGTTTTATGTTAATGTTAAAAGTCCGTGACTGCACGACAAGGTCATGTTCTAGAGGTCACCCACTCGCTTAGGTTCTAACTAATTTGTATTTTGAAGTGCGAGTGTGCGGCAAAGGTATAAAGTACCATTATGAAAATTCATCGCTAAGTCGCACAAGCATTTTTCAAAATTCTTAAAAGTCTGCGACCGACTGACTAAGGGACCATTCATCGCCTCGCTCACTCGCTGATGCTTTGAGGCGATCAAAAGTAAACCCGGGAGTGTGAGATGAGTTAAAAGAGGAAAGATATCGCTCACTCGCCAATCTACAAAGATAAAAGGAAAAGAGCTCACGAGTAGGCGACTAAAGAAAGAATGTGCATGGTCATGCACTTGCAGTCAGTGATGAAGTGAAATTTTCAAGCTCGCGAGTTTGCGACTGAGAAAAGAACAGAAGCCATCGCTCACTCGCGCAGAAGGTCGAAGCTGGAGTATTAAGTAGCGCGAGTGAGCAACCTGATAAAGCATATGGTAAATAAATGAACGTCGCTCACTCACTCAGATCCAAAATTTAAGTTTAAATAGTCAGCGAGTGTGCGATTAGGGAATAGCTGAAAGATAAGATGCATAGTCGCTTAGTCGCCAGGACTCAAGTGACATGAAATGTTAACTAGCGAGGGTGCGACAGGTTAAAGGTGAAGGAAACATCGCTCACTCGTGGAAACCCAAAAGTTAAGCATAAAAGGATAGCGAGTATGCGATAGACATAAGATGGAGTTCAAGAATTAGGTCATCGCTCACTTGCAGAAGGTGAAAAGTAGAGTGAGGATGGATGGCGAGTACGCGACTGGTTGAATAACGTGGGTGCGTCACTCACTCGTAAAGACATTTCCAATAGTGAATAAAGTGCAGTATGTTGGCTAGTTTCAGGCTGACGAGTACCAGATGGAAAAAAGTGTACACTCTCCCTTCTAGCTAGGGTCAAATAAGTGCAAGTTGACGGCAGCATTAATGATAGAATGAAATCTTCATGATAGTTCAAGTGCAGGAATTCAGCTTTCAAGTTGACAAGACACAGTTCTTAAATGGCTATAAGTTTAAATGATTGAGTTTGATTCTGTACAACTCTCATTTTTGCATTCTGAGTTTTTCTGCGAAGAGTAAGAAGCTTATTTGTCTGGAGTTTTGTGTCTGAGACAGTAGAATTAAAGAAAAAAGGAAGGATGAGTCAAGCTATTGTTCCTACTACCTCACAAGGGTCTGGGAAGAAGAAGGAAGTCACACCTAAGAAATATACAGAAGAATTTTTTGAATTGCTGCCTGGGACTCTGAATACCAACAGTGTAGATTGGGAAGAATGGAGCGACAAGTGGTCTCAATGCAGAAATCCGGTAACCCCAGACTACTCTGGTAGTACTTCATTTCATTATTTTTGGAACAATAGGGTTAAACCAGTCCCAATTTGCAATCCATGGGATTTGAATATGGCTAAATTAATTGTGCCTGACGTCTATGTTGACATTGGTCTCATTAAGGAGTTAGCAAAA